>DF359674.1:3197-16587 GCA_000787875.1 Solanum virginianum
GATCGTCAAATAAAATGTTACCACAAATAAAATGGTACTATCATTTGCTTTAATTATTAGTCATTCGTCCTTTTTCTGTTATTTTTCTTTTTTTTCATATCTAGTATTTTCTGCTTAGGGGCTTGATTCTTAAGACGAGAATTTTCCAGAAACAATCTATCTATCTCTATGAGATAGTAATAAGGTTTGCGAACATTTCAACCTCCTCAGACCGCACAATGTTGTTGTTTGTAGTACTTACCAAACTTTCTACAAACACAAAATCTATTGTCTTCATTCCCTTGTTTATGTGTCTTATTTGCAACATGGAACAACAAAATTAAATGAAGCATATATAAGTAATAAGATTTGCTAAAATGACAAATATTAGATATGTTATCACAGGTTGTAATATTACATAATATTAATGACGAATTTTAACAATTTAATTACAAGTTATAATAAATATATATATTATACCCAATCTATACCAATTACATACTCAAAATATATCTAATAGATTTGAGTATGTAATTAGTATGGAATGAGTATAATGTATATATCTGTTATAACTTGTAATTAAATTGTTAAAACCCATAATTGCTAGAACTTGCAATTCATTATCTAATCTTACAGCCCGTAATAACATATCTAATATTTGTCATTTTAGTAAATCATTCATATAAGTATAATATAAAATGAATTACCTGAATAGGTGAGAGATCAGCAGCAAAGAACTGTTCCGCGGTAACATACTCTTTGTTAAGCTTAGAGCAAATAGCAGAATCAGCCAAGCATTCCCTAATATTCCCCCAATTATCAGGGCCGATGATATGATCCCTCAACCAGTAAGAAAACCCTTCAAGCCTGTACTCACGATAAGCCCTTCCAGGCACCATATAATCCCCTGTTGGGCCGGTAACCACAAAGGCAAGTACGAGGAGTACGAGGAGAAGGACAATAAGAAGTGCCATACACACCAAGTAGACAGCTAGAAGGTCTTCTTTTTTCCAGTAAGCTCCAATAAAGCCAGTCAAAGAAACCAGCATGATTGCGATTCCAATAGACACAACTGGCCATCGAAGCCAGTGGATGCATTCATTGTCGGGATTTGAAGCCAGCCAGGTGCCTGATGCGATTATAGGGATGGAGCACATGAAAGCCAAGAAGTTCAAGAAAGCTGTTATGTTATTACTCGTAGACATGTCCTTGCTTTGAGATTCACACAACAAGCGCAACGATATTTTTGCTTTTGGGAATTTGGTGGTTTGAAAGATGTTCTTCAATTTTTGGTGATGGTTTGTATAGTGTTGGAGAGAGTAGCTCTATTTTGGGAGTTTTGAGTCAATGTGTTGTAGCTATGGAGGAATAAATTAAAATAGAGTAAACTGTTGCATGAATAGTGTATATTAAAAAGTGAAATTTTGTAGGGCATCTCTATATTTTTGTCTATCAATAGAAACTTTGGTGGATTGATTTTTGGTGCTGCCCATGTCAAGCATCCATTAATAAATTTTTAATATTTAATTACATCAAGAATTATTCATTTAACTAAGAATAAAAGATCAATGCTCTTCTAAACTATAAAATCAAATTAAATCGATTAAATAATTTAATTTTTGTTTTGTTTTCTTTCATAAAACCACAGAAATAATCAAATCTAAGAAATTCTAATTGGTAAATTATATACATATTTTTTGAAATATTATATATACATAATGTTTTATTCTTTATGAACAATTTTAACTATGAAATAGTATATTTTTCATTAAAATGTATTTACAAAATCACAAAAAGGCTAAAATAAAACGTTACGAAACACACACAAAAAAGGGAAGAGAGATGATTAAGTAATTGTTGATAAAAAAAGCTAGCAAACACAAAAGCAATGATAATAATTGCTCAAGATGAATGGTGTTTTACTGGATTAAATGACTCAATAAATTAAAATAATTAGAGTTCTGACATAAAATTATAATATATAAAATGGCACAAACATAATTCATTTCTTTTTTAATGAATTATTGTCTGTTTTTTTTTTTAAATGATTCATTTTTTTCATTTTGATGTATGGTCCATACCTGCACAACCAAACCAAAATTGATTACAACCAAATCAACCAAATTAATTTAATTTTAATATTGATTAATAATCAACGTAAAATGATGGGTAAACAAGGCTAATCTAAATTATATTAAAAGTGTGAAGACCCTTAAAAATATTATTTGTGTTAGGATATATTATTAACCATGCATTTAGATATAGTTTTATTTATTGAACAATTGTTTATTTATTTATTCAATTCAATAAAGTGTTACATTAAACAGATCATTTGTCATATATTTGTCCTTAACTTATATAATAGATGATTTGGTGTATAGATTTTGAGCTTATACACAGAAGATCAACTCATCGGTTCTTATAAGATAAAATTATAGTTCACAATCTAGATGAAAATTTGGACAAACAATCGGGATGATTGTAGCACGAGATTATATGTAATTTATCTTGATTATGAGAATGGTATAGTTCTAACTTCTCGTGCTACTACATTTTGTATGTAACGGGACCAAGTAGAGATAGATATTTTGGACTGACTGATAAAAACATGTTCTCTAAATATTAAATGTACTTATATTTTTAATCCTGATATAACGATTATGAGTTGTATATATTACTTATCATTTTGATTTATTAAAAGGTGAGATTCTAAGATGGGTCAATATGTCTGGTAAGTTGGATGATAATAATATATATTTGTGAAATAATTAGTTAGTTGATGGAATCCATGTCTCAATATAGAGGTTGAGGATACACCTTTAATGAGAAGCTTATAAGTTTTCATGTGCAAAGAAATAATTAGAGATTGAGGATACACCATTAATGAGAAGCTTATAAGTTTTCATGTGCAAACTCGGCCGGTAGATTTATGAATCTGGCGCATGAAATAAGTTAAGTATTGCTCTAAAGAAAATTGATCATTAAATTAAATTCGTTAGTGATTTTATTTATTGATTAGTATCTGTAGCCTTAACATGGACAATTACATAGGTGTTTAATGGGGAATTTTGAAATATAAATAGAGGAGTGCAATTAATTTTTAGTGGAATAATTTGTAATTTATTATGGTAAGAATAATTCAAAAGCCTCAGTAATAAATTCGGTGGTCTCTATAGTGCCCATAGTTAACTGGAACTCGAAATCCTATTTTCTAATAAAAGAAGGTTTCTTGTAATTCAAGAAAAGGGGTTTTCCTTCTTCTTTTTAAATTTGGAAAGGTACTCTATAAATAGGGGTTCTTTTAACCTAGAAAATCCACAAGAGAAAGAAAGAGAAAAAAAAATTAGTATTCTATACAATACTTGCCCACCGAAGTATTGAGAGAGTTTGGTCGTTAATCTGGGATTACTGTAGAAGACCGTGGATTGGAGTCTCGTTTGCTTCAAGACATCTACACACGCTTCAAGAGGTATTCCTTGAATTAATTTTTCGTATACTTTGTGTGTAGTACGTGTATGTGATTGTTATCTATTATTCATGTAAGCTATAAGATCTAGGGATTGCTTCTGCTGTGTACTATTTTCCAACAGTTTGAACTTTTGCCCTTCATTAAAATACTCATCGTTAGACAATATTGTCTTTTTATCATTTTTCTATAAATTTTTATTTAATTATATTTATAGTATTGACTTTAAAATATATGAAAATAAATGATAAAATAAGGACTCCTAGCCCTTAGAAATGTTATTTGAACTTTTTACCTTTTATTAAAAATCTATTCTTTAGATAAAATCGTCTTTTCACAATTTTTCTTTAAATTATTATTTAATTATATTTATAATATTTAATTTTAAAATATATGGAAAGAAGATAACATTAATAAGGACTTCTAGCCATGGAAAGACTCCTAAATCTTCTTTATTTTATAAACTTCTACTTCTTCGTTGTTTGAATAAAAAAATACTCTATAGTTGCTAAGAAAAATTCTAATTTATCATGATATATAAGACCTTTATAAATAAATAATTTATTAAAATTATTTTTGTAGCGAATTATTTCTCTTTTCATAAGTTCATAATTAAATTTAATTTTTTTTTATGTAATATCTATTGCCAGATAAAATATACGCCTTGATCACGCGTAACACATATACACCAAGAGTAGTAAACATTAAAGTTTTACTGCAACACCTGAGGTCAAACCTCAAATAAATTGTTAGTACAAATAATTATGTCATCTTAGAACAGGTACTTGCTAATTCATAGTCATATATTTGTTTTTGAAACTATCTACAAACACAAAATTCACTGTCTTCTTTCCCTTGTTTATTATGTATCTTGTTTGAAACATGGTACAACAAATTAAATGAAGTATATATAAGTATAAAATTAATTATCTAAATAGGTGAAAGATAGAAGCTAAGGATGGTAATGGGTGGGTGGAGGGTGGGTTGAACTCATCTCGTAAAATTTTTAAATCGCTCCGCTTTGTAGGATGATTTATCAAATGAGCAGATATGGTGAAGTTTTGAAGGATGATAGGGTTGTTGCAAAAATAATGCGATGCCTAGATTCCCGCTTTGTAGGATGATTTTTTTTATTTTCAACCCGTCCGTCTCGCTGTGCATAGACCTACCCTGCATAAATTCGTCCCGCTTAAATTTTAAAATTCATTTATTTTTTAATTGAATTTAATTTTTTCTGCTAATTAACGTCTCAACAACTAATTAACTATTTTTAGTTGACATTTTAACAATTGTTTCTTAATCGTCAATTAAAACTTTCTAATTAATATTTTAACAACTAACAGTAACTAGACATGTCTAGTTTAAATTTTAGAAAAAAATAAAATTAAAGTCAATGTTTAATATAAAAAATTTATATCTTTGATTTTTACTAATTACAAAGATTTAATTTCTTCGAATTAACTTCTCGTGCTACTACATTTTGTATGTAACGGGACCAAGTAGAGATAGATATTTTGGACTGACTTTCCAGAAACAATCTATCTATCTCTATTTAGTTTTTTAAACTTGCAATCCGCCCCACCACGCCCCGCATTAGTTTTAAAATAGTTAGTTCAATCCACCTCGATCCCGCTTTGCAATATAACTTTTAACCTACCCCGCCTCTGATAGCTCTAAACCTGCTCCGCCCCGTTTCTATCCTACTAGCAGCAAAGAAATGTTCCGCAATAATATACTACTTGTTAAGATTATAGCAAATAACAAAATTTTCCAAATATGCCCTAATATTCCTCCAATTATCAGGGCTGATTATGTATATATTTAAAGAACTGACATTTTATTCTATACTTATAAACTCTTTACATGAATGAGATAAGATCCTGTAGCTGTAACATTTTTGGAGAAAAACAATTACAGGAAAAAGTCCTAAGGCTGCTTTTTACACCTAGGCTTGGTAAATGCTTAGCAAATTTAACCAAATTGAACTATTGACTAATATAGAATTCTTTATTTTACACTTACAAGTAGCTATCTTGCGGTTGGAGGAAGAATTAGAAGAGCTTGTCATGGGGCCATGAGTACTTCAATGATGTAAGATAAAGATTCTGCCCAATCAGATTTGAGCAACAATTTTTTTAGGGTGTTCGTAACATCATAATCAGGATCAAGCTTCCTTTATCAGCCCTCAAGGACTAAATTTGTCACCATAACAGTGCAGACATTTTCACTATATTCACTCTGTGATGCCGAACTTTCTCAAGCAGTGTTTCAATATAATCAGCAGGGTGGACCAAATCACCTTCTGGAGTTCCCCAAAAATCAAATGATTCCTCCACTTTCTTTATGAAGGCTTCTGGATTAGGGCAATTTTGTTTCTTTGACAATTGCAGAGTGCATTCTACTACAGTCTGTCCATATCCGATGACTTGGGAAAACAACATGAGGCTTTGATTTGAAGATTTATCTCCGAGATGACTTTCTTTGGGTTACCCGAAGAAGAATATTTCTGTTGAAAAATTAAACTTGTTCACATTATTTAGTGTGTTCACATCATATTTATTTTAGTTCATGAACTAGTAGATTAATGTATTAGGATATGCATAAATTGGTGAAAAATTCTACATTAAGTCTAGTTAGGTATATTCATGAACTTGGAGGGTGTGAAGTATTAATTGTGGTTCATGTATGCTAGACTATGTACATGGGTGAATTTACTTAAAAATAGTCCTGTAATCTAGTAATTTTGTTGTAAGAGAAAAGTTGAATAGAGAATTTTTCTTTCCTCCACTTCTCTTCTACTTGTATTTAGTAATATTTATATTGTCTTTCTCTCTTGAATTTCCAACATTTGGTATCGGAGCCGGTGTGTTTGAGATACAACAAAACATAAAGAGAAAATGAGTAACTTCAATGGAATTCCATTCCAAGTTTCGATGCTCACCAAAGAAAATTATGGAAGTTGGTACATCCGAATGAAGGCTTTGCTTGGAGCATATGATGTATGAGAAATTGTGGAGAGTGGTGTCAATGAAGAAGATGATGTTGCTGGCACAAAGAAGAAATACCAAAAGTCACTCACAATCATCCATCAAAGTTTAGATGAAAAGATGTTCGAGAAAGTTGCAAATGCAACCACCTCCAAGCAAGCATGGGAGATTCTTCAAACTTCCTTTAAATATTTGGATAAGGTGAAAAAGGTTCGTCTCCAAACACTAAGAAGAGAATTTGAATCACTGCTAATGAAGGAATTCAAATAAGTTTCGAATTATATCTCAAGGGTGTTGGCAGTTGTCAATCAAATGAGCAGATATGGTGAAGTTTTGAAGGATGATAGGGTTGTTGCAAAAATAATGCGATGCCTAGATTCAAAATTTTGTTATATTGTTGTTGCTATTGAAGAGTTGGAGGACTTGGACACCATGATCGTAGAAGAACTCACGGGTTCTTTGCAAGCAAATGAAGAAAAGTTAAAGAAACCAAAACAAGAGTCGGTTGAACAAACTTTGCAAGAAAAAATTTCTTTGAAGGAGAAAGATGAAAGGCATGCCTCACAACAAAGAGGCTGTGGGCTTGGAAGAGGTCGTGGTAGAGGAGGAATATTAGGTGGAAGTCAACCTCCAACCAAAAAGAAAATAAGTCAAGACTCTAACCAAGAAAGAGCCCGCGGAAGAGGTAGAGGATGGAGGTCAAATCCAAAAAGGTATAACAAATCAAATATTGAGTATTATACTTATCATAAATATGGTCATTTTTCATGGGAATGCAAAAATAATTTAGGGGAGATAAATAATTTTGTGGAGACAAAATAATGATGAAGATGACACTTTACTTATGGCATGTAAAGAAGAAGAAAGTGTTGAGAAAAATAAATGGTACCTTGAATTTGGTACAAGTAGTCATATTTGCTGGAAGAAACATTTATTTGCTAAATTGAGGAATTTAATGGTGGCAAAATCACATTTGAGGACTCTTCAAAAGTTCAAATCAAAGGAAAATGTACGAGTTTAATTCGTTTGAAAGATGGAAGTCATCAATTTATCTCGAATGTCATGTAAATACTAGAGATGAAAAGTAATATCTTGAGTTTGGGGTAGATTTTGGAGAAAAATTATGATATTCAGTTGAAAGATAAAATGTTGACAATGAAAGACAAAAATGAAAGATTATTAGCCAAAGTTCCCATGGGTAAAAATAAAATGTTTGTATTGAATCTTCAAAGTGATGTATCAAGGTGCTTATTTTCATGTGTCAAAAATTCATCTTGGCTTTGGCACATGAGATTTGGCCATTTGAACTTTGATAGTCTAACATTGATGAAAAAAGAAAATATGGTAACCATTAACCATCCTAATCAACTTTGCGAAGGATGAATTTTTGGAAAGCAGTCAAGGAAAAGGTTTCCCAAAGAGTCATTGACAAGTGGACGGTGTCCTTTAGAATTTATTTATATGGATATGTGCGAACCTATCAAGCCATCCTCACTTGGTAAAAGTAATCATTTTCTTCTCTTTGTTGATGATTATTCTCGAAAGGCTTGGTGTATTTTTTGAAGAAAAAAATCTGAGGTGTTTGAAAACTTCACGAATTTTAAGAGCATGGTGGAGAACCAAAGTGGCTATCAAATAAAGTCACTTCGGTTGGATAATGGTGGAGAATTCACTTCAAATGAGTTCAAGGCTTTTTGTGACAAAAATGGAATACTTCATTTTTGGACCATCCCAAGATCGCCTCAATAAAATAGCATGGAGGAGAGGAAGAATCAGACTATTCTCAACATGACAAGAATTATGTTGAAGAGCAAAAATATGCATAAGGAATTTGAACTAAAGTAGTTGCTTGTGCGGTGTATTTATCAAATGGACGTCATACCAAGAGGGTTAGTGGCAAACATCGCAAGAGGTTTGGAGTTGTTTCAAACCAAAAGTTGCTCACTAGCAACTGTTTGGAAGCATTGCTTATGTACATGTGCCAGATGAGAAGAGATCCAATGAAACGCCCCAAAAAGTGCCCGAAAATGTGTCTCGAAAATGTCCATATTCGTAATTTCTATATATCTTAAAATCCATGCGTAATATAAAAAATCCAACTTCATATTCGTGATCAAGGGACAAAATTGAGTAGAAAATGGGTCTAAACCCAATTTTAGAGCAACCGTATCAAAATTTCATTTTCTAAAATTTTTGAAAAATATAATCTATCCGCGCCCCTAGCACGACGCGGCAGGGCGTGGACCAGTATTACTTTTGTGCTAGTTTTTTCTGTTTGGTCCAAGGCCTTGTGGTCTTGGGCCTAAGCCTTCTTATGCATAAAAACACCTATACTTAGTCATTTTTTAACCTCATATCATTCAAGACATTCCCCAAAATCATCAAACACTTAGCCAAATATTTCACCCTATTTCAAATGTCCCAAACTCACTTTTAAATCTCAAGAAATTCATTCAAGCTTCAAGTTTTCATTCAAATCTTCATCAAGGAAATGTCACGACCTAAGCCTAGGGCCTAGACATGACAGGGCGCAAGGGGAACCTGAAGGGTCCCCAAGAAAGCCTCTTAGAACATCATTACACATCCTTGGTCGCGGAAACAATAAAACAAACATCAAGAGATAATAAAGTAGGACAATCAGGGCTAAAGGAAAGCACTTTCATATCATAGACATTAAGAACAATAGAGTCAAGGCTCTAAGCATATATACATAACATGTCTAACAAACACCTCTAATACATAGATAAGACCGGGGGCCAAGACAAAGCAACCAGGCTCACCCTCATAGTCAAAATAGAAATAAAGAAGAGCATCTCAATACATGCTAAGAGAAACATAGACCAAGGTCCCCAAAATAAAGGACTCACCAACTAGCTTGAGTAATACCGAACAAGCCACGTGGAGGAGGAGGATGATCAACTTGGACACCAATTCCTACATGGTGATATCATGTAGGCAAGAGTATGTGTTAGTACGTTTGAATGTACTAAGTATGTAGGATGCAATGCAACAAGAATTAGACATCATAGTCATAATGCGTAACAATAGGCAATATGCATAATATAAAAATATGACATGTATGATGAATGCTTAAGTAAAACATGCTTAAGCAACTCATGCTCATATAGGATATCATATGTGTAGAAGTGACCAAGCTAGATTTTCAATGTACAAACCCCTTGGTTGGTTGATGATAGTTTCATCCCATCACCCTAGTGGTATGGTACAAACCCATCACATGGTTGATGATAATCATACCTTATCACCACAGTGGTGAAGTACAAACCACTCACATAGTTATGAGTACAAACCCCCCACCTCGGTTGATGAGTACAAACCCCCACCTCGATTACCCGGGCTCTTGTCCACCCAGACCGGGTATGGTCTAATGCAACACTTTGTATAGACTATTTCATATAAATAAGCTCATTTCATCATCATATAGTCAATCATATCATATCTCATTCTTTGGACCTTCAACTCTTCAAGAAACCACATCTGGACATTTTATCAAACACCTAGAGGATGTCCAATGTTAGTACAAAATCATGAAATATAGAGATGAAATCATGTAAGAAAATTCATTATAAAATCATCAATCAATACGGTACAACACCCTTAAGCAATATACATCAAAACCCCTACTCAAATCTTACAATAGATCAAAGATCTATAGCTCAAAATATAGCAAAAATAGTCATAATTTCTCATAGCTTTAACATAGTGCAGTGAATTTCATAATAAGCAAGATCCATTTTTAAATCAACTTTAAATCATGCAATTTGAGCAAAAGGAGACTTGGTTATCATGGGTGAACGGAGCCCATGAAAGAAACCCACATACCTTAGCTTAGAGATGAACTTGGTGAAGATTGGACATGGAGACTTGAAGCTTGAAGAAGAACCTTGAAGGAAATCTTTAGTTCCGGATGAGGGTTTGAGACTTAAATTTGGGAGTAAAAATATGACTATGTGTTTGAGTGAGTATTGAGAAATGTTTAGGATGATATGAGGGTGAAATAAGGCTAAGTAAAGGTAAAAATACATTTGTGAACTTTTAGGCCCAAGACATAAAAGCCTTGGACCGCACAAAAAATCACTCGACCGAAAAATACACCTGTCCGCATTGCGAAGAGGATACAGAGATAACTTTTCTTCATCTGTGTGCCATTGGCGTGTCGATGTTCACTGGAATTTGTCACTTGAAAAATCATAATTGCTAATTTTTTGCTCTTAAATCTGGATTAGACCCTTTACGACCTAATTTTGACCCCTTAACAAGAATATGAAGTTGAACTTTTGATATCATGCATGAATTTTGAGATATATGGAATTTAAAATTCTGGGCATTCCGAGGCACATTTTCGGGCACTTTTTAGGATCGTTTTAGGAAATCGCCAAAATTGAGGTATATGAGTTTCAACCATTGAGTCCTTTTACTTATGGTGCCCAACTTTCATTTTTATGTAAATTGCATGTTTTCAAGTTGATTATCTATGGGTATCTTCTACTATAAATTTTGAATATAAACTATGTTGGGGTTTCATAAAATGTGACTGTTTAAGTATGTTTTGAACTTTGAAACTATGTCCTATTATGAGATTTGATGAAGGGTTTTAATGTATATTGCATGAGGGTATTAATAAGTGTTGGTGGGTTAATTTATATTAAGTTTTTTCACATGATTTTACTCTTGAATTATATGGATTTGAACTAGCATTACACACCCACCAAGTGTTTGATAAAATATCTGATTTAGGATTCTTGAGTTATTAATGGTCAACAACATGATTTATGATTTAAACAACTTTATAGTGATGCAATTAATGAGTTATTAATGGTCAACAACATGATTTATGATTTAAACAACTTTATAGTGATGCAATTAATATATTTATATGTTGATTTCTTGAAAGGTATCTACAGTGTTGCAAGTTGACCACACCTTGTTGAGGGGGTACTTTGCCTCAACCACTATGAGGGGGTGACATGCCTTGACCTCCTTGTTGGGGGGTCACATGCCCGTACTATCACATTGAGGATATGTAGGTTGACCGCCCTATCGGGTGTGACATGCTCACTATGATGGAGGGTGGTATGTCAATTTAGCAGTTAAGAGGTATATAACTTGGCCACTATAATGGAGGGTGGTATGTCCATCTACCAATTAAGGGGTATATACAACTTGACCATTATGATGGTGGGTGGTATATCCATCTACCTGTTAAGGGGTATATACCTTGACCAATATGATGGAGGGTATAATGTACATCTACCGATTGAGGGGTATATACTCAATCACCCTCCAATTGGGTGCTATACCTTGGATTCCAAGTACTAGTTGCTTGGTCTATGATTATGGTCTCTTCCTACACATGTATTATGTTCTGTATAAGCATGTTTTACTTCAAACATTGATCATGCATGCCATGTTGCTAATATACTATCTCTTGTTTATTATTATTATGCATTTTGATTATGTTGCATATCTCTTATTGCATTGAATCTTATATATTAAGTACATTCCAACGTACTAACACATACTCTATGCCTACATGAATTCATGGTTATGTCTTTTGGGTTGACCAATAGATCTTATGAATAGGATCTTTAAACCCTACCTTAATTTATTTGTGGTCGTATTTATTGATGATATTTTTATCTATTCCCATAGTGAGGAGGGACATGTGGATCATTTGAGGGCGGTGTTACAAATCTTGAGGGATGAGAAGTTGTATGCCAAATTTGAGAAATACGAGTTTTGGTTGAAATAGGTTGCCTTTCTAGAGCATTTGATGTCGGGAGATGGTATTAAGGTGGATCCTAGGAAGATGAAGTTAATTAGAAATTGGCCTAGACCTTTCACTCTATCGGACATTAGAAGCTTCTTGGGCTTAGCGGATTATTATCGGAGGTTTGTGAATGGGTTCTTTTCTATTGCTTCTCCCAAGACTAAGTTTACCCTAAAAAAGGTGAATTTTGTGTGGACCGATGAGTGTGAAAGGATTTTTCAAACTTTCAAAGATAAGCTTGTCTTCGCTCCTATCTTATCTCTACCGGAAGGGTTGGAAGGGCTTGTTGTGTATTGTGATGCCTCACTGATTGGTTTTGGTTGTGTTTTGATGCAAAATGATAGAGTGATAGCTTATGTCTCTAGACAACTTAAGGTTCATGAAAAGAATTATCCTACCCATGATCTTGAATTTGCCATCATGGTATTTGCTTTGAAAATTTGGCGTCATTACTTGCATGGGGTGCATGTTGATGTGTTCACCGATCAAAAGAGTCTTCAATATGTGTTCACTCAAAAAGATCTCAACTTGAACAACAAAGATGGTTAGAGCTTCTTAAGGATTATGATATAAGTGTGCATTATCACCCCGATAAGGCTAATGTTGTGGCTGACGCTTTGAGTAGAGAGTCTATGGGCAGCTTAGCTCATATTGATGATGGTGGTAAGGAGGTGGCTAGAGAGGTCCATCGGTTGGATAAATTGGGGGTTAGGCTAGAAGAGGTTGATAATGGTGGTGTAGTGGTGGTTGATGGTTCTAAATCTTCATTGATTAAGGATGTGAAGGCAAAACAAGATCTTGACCACGCGTTGTTAGAGTTAAAGGCCTTGGTGAGAGATGGTAAGGTGGATTAAAGGCCTTGGTGAGAGATGGTAAGGTGGAGGTTTTCTCCCAAGGGAGAGATGGTGCCCTTAGGTACCAAGTTAGGTTGTATGAGCCTTGTGTTGAGGACTTGAGGAAATTGGTTTTAGGTTTGGCTCATAATCCTTCCTATTCTGTTCACCCCGGTTCTATAAAGAAGTATGGAGATTGAGAGAGGTGTTTTGGTGAAATGACTTGGATTGTACCTGATTTGGTTATGGGAGCTTTGGAGGAGGTGAGGTTAATAAGGGGAAGATTGTAGATGGCTTAAGGTAGGAAAAAGTCCTATTCCGACATAAGAAGGAG
>DF359674.1:16655-37095 GCA_000787875.1 Solanum virginianum
AAGAAGGAGAGATCTTAAGATTAAGGTTGGGGGATAAAGATGTGGTGTTCGTCAACGTCCATTGGAAGATCTACCAGGTCGAAAGTGTCACATAGGGAGCTGGAACGGACATGAGGAAGCGACACTCATACCTATTTCACTCTACTCAAGCTTAAACTAGTTAAATTAGGTCCTTCTATGATTTCAAGTCTTATTTATCAGTCCTTACGTCATTTGTATGCATTCATACTTATGTTGACAAATTTATGGTGATTTTGACACTTATATTGAGATTCTTAAAGATGGTGTTTAAGTGCATTATTGCATTCTTTTTGGGGCTGATTCCTTCATGATTACTCTTCTTATGTACGCTTCTTTGACATTCGGGGATGAATGTTCCCAAGGGGGAGATATTGAAACGCCACAAAATGTGCCCAAAAATGTGCCTCTCAAAAATGCCCAATTTGTAATTTCCATATATCTCAAAATTCGTGTATGATATCAAAATTTCGACTTCATATTCGTGATCATGGGGAAAAATTGAGTGGGGAATGGGTCTAACCCCAATTTTAGAGCAACCGTATCAAAATTTCATTTTCCAAATTTTTTGAAAAACAGAATCGATCCGCGCCCCTGGCGTAATGCGGCCAGGGTATGGACCAGTATTATTTTTGTGCCATTTTTTCCTATTTGGTCCAAGGGCTTAGGTTCTTGGGCCTAAGCCTTCCTATGCATAAAAACATATATACTTAGTCATTTTTCAAACCCATATCATTAAAGGCATTCCCCAAAACCCTCTCAAACACCTAGCTAAATATTTCACCCCATTTCAAATGTCCCAAACTCACTTTCGTATCTCAAGAAATTCATTCAAGCTTCAAGTTTTCATTCAAATCTTCATCTAGGAAATCTCCAAAGTTGAGGTATGTGGGTTTCAACCATTGGGTTCTTTCACCCATGGTTCCCAACCTTCATTTTTATGTAAATTGCATATTTTCAAGTTGATTATCCATGAGTATCTTCTACTATGAATTTTGAATATAAACTATGTTAGGGTTTCATAAAATGTGACTGTTTAAGGATGTTTTGAACTTTGAATCTATGTCCTATTATAAGATTTGATGAAGGATTTTAGTGTATATTGCATGAGGGTATTACCAAGTGTTGGTGGGTTGATTTACATTAAGTTTTCTTACATGATTTCATTCTTGAATTGCATGATTTTGAACTAACATTACACACCCACCAAGTGTTTGATAAAATTTCTGATTTAGGGTTCTTGAGTTATTGATGGTCTATTGCTTGATTTAAGATTTAAGTAACTTTATAATGATGAAAGTAATGTATTTATGTGTTGATTTCATGAAAGATATCTATAGTATTGCAAGTTGACCACACCTTGTTGAGGGGGTACTTTGCCTCAACCACTATGACAGAGGGTGGTATGTCCATCTATCAGTTAAGGGGTATATACCTTAAGCACTATGATGGAGAGTGGTATGTCCATCTACCAGTTAAGGGGTCTATACCTTGACAACTATGATGGTGGGTCGTATATCTATTTACCAGTTAAGGAGTATATACCTTGACCACTATGATGGAGGGTGCGATGTCCATCTACCGATTGAGGGGTATATACCTCAATCACCGTCCAAGTGTCACGACCTAAGCCTAGGGACTAGACGTGACCGGCGAATGGGGAACCCAAAGAAACTCCAAACAAGCCTCGTAGCATTTCATTACAAATCCTTAGTCGCGGAAGAAATAAAACATGACATTAAAAAATACGCATAACAAGGAAAATGGGACTAAGGGCAAACTTCCATATCATAACATCAAGGAACAAGAGTGTCAAGACTCATAACATAGATACATAACATGTCTATGTCCAACAAAACCTCTACTACATAGATAAGAGCGGGGGCCACGATAAGCAACTAGGTTCACCCTGATAGTCAATACATAACATAAAAGAAAGATAGTCTTAGTATATAGTAAGAGATCATAAGCAACATCCCTAGAATGGAGGACTCACCACAAACTTGAGAGATAATCGTACTAGCCACGTGGGGGAGAAAGATGATCAAGTAGTGCTTTGTTCCCACATGGTGATATCATGTAGGCATAGACTATGTGTTAGTATGTTTGAATGTACAAAGTATGTAGGATGCAAAGCAACAAGGAATAGACATCATAGACAAAATGCATAATTTTAAGCAATAGATAACATACTATCAATATCACATGTATAAATGTTGCTTGAAGTAAAATCATGCTTACATAGGACATAATACGAGTGTAAGGAATGACCATTATAGTGCAATCCAAGGCCTACCACCCCCTTGGAAAGGCACATAAGGTAAAAACCCCTTCATGAGGTTGATGGAGTACAAAACCCCCAACAAAGTTGACAAAGTACAAACCTCCCCCCATCAAGGTTGACGAAGTACAAACCGCCCACATCAAGGTTGATGGGTACCAACCCCCAACAAGGTTACCCAGGCCTACCACCCCATGAGCTAGGCGATCGAGGTACCAACCCCTCAATAGGTTACCTGGGCCTACAACCCCCGAGCTAAGCTTGGTCATCCCCAATGCTACAGAGATAATATCATATATATATATATACACACTTCTTTCATCATCATATAGATACATTCCTTTTCATTATCATTCCATCATCATTTCATCATCATATAGTCAGCCAACTCATAAGACATGCATTGGACCTTCAATTCCTCAAGAACCCATAACCAAATATTTTGTCAAACACTTAGAGGATGTGTTATGCTAGTGTAAAACTATGCAATTGAAGAGTGAAATCATGCTAAAAAGCTCAGTATAAAGCCATTATTAGATACTTGGTAATACCCTCAAACAATATACATCAAAACCCTTCATCAATTTTCACAATAGACCTTAGATTGATAGATCTAAACATAGTAAAACAGTCATAATTTCATAAACCCCAACATAGTGTGCAGTGAATTTCATAATGAATAAGACCCATGAATAAATCAACATTAAATCATGCAATTTTTAGTAAAAGAGAGCTTGGGCATCATGGGCGAAAGGAACCCATGAAAGAAACCCACATACCTTAGCTTTGGAGATGAACTTGATAAAGGTTGGAGATGGAGAATTGAAGCTTGAGTCCAATCCTTGAGATTCGAAAAGGGTTTTGAGAGTTGAGTTTAGGAGTAAAATATTTGGCTAAGTGTTTTAATGAGTATTGGGGAATGTTTAGAATGATATGAGGGTAAAAAATAGCTAAGTATATGTATTTTCACGTTGGAGAATATTTAGGTCCAAGACTTAAAAGTCTTGGACCGAAGTAAAAAATTTGCACTAGTTTTAACACTAGTACGCGTCGCGGAAGGGACGAGTAAACCCCACTGGAAATTACATTTTTGTAAAATTGGAATTGCTAATCGTTTTCTCTTAAATCGGGGTTAGACCTATTCTCCACTCAACATGACCCCCTAAACAAGAATATGAAGTTGAATTTTGATATCGCGCATAAATTTTGAGATATATGGAGATTATGATTTTGGGCACTCCCGAGGCACATATTCAGGCACTTTTTGGGGTCATTTCAATATCTCTCCTTTGGGAACATTCATCCCCGAAAGTCAAAAAAATGTATATGAGAGACATAAATATGACAATTGTACCATACATAAGGATACAACAATGCATTTAAACATGATTTTAAAATATCATCATAAGTGTAAAATCATCATGAACTAGTCAATTTAAACATGAATATATGTAATGACATGAGGGCAAAACTTTAGAGTTGAGATCATATAAAGGACTTAGATCAATACCTTAGGCTTGAGTGGAGTGGAAAAGGTAAGGATATCACTTTTGCATGTCCGTTTTAGCCTCCCAAGTAGCACTTTCAACTTGTTGATTCCTTCAAAGGACCATAACGGAAGTGACCTCATTGTTTCTTAATCTCTTCACTTGCCTATCCAAGATCTGAACTGGAACCTCTTCATAGGTAAAATTATCTTCAACAACACCACAACATCAAGAGGTATAACAACATTCAGATTACCCACACATTTCCTCAACATGGATACATGAAATACCAGATGAACCAAATCCATTTCTCTAGGCAATTCCAACTAATAAGCTACCTTGCCAACCCTTCTCATCAACCTATAAGGACCCACATATCTTTGGCTCAACTTGCCCTTCTTACCAAAACAAACCACACCCTTCATAGGTGACACCATCAAGTAGACCCAATCACTAACCTTAAACTCAAGATCCCTTCTCCTCACATTGACATAAGACTGTTGACAACTTTAGGCTATCTTCAACCATTCTCCAATCATTTTAACCTATTCAAGAGCCTCCATAACTATATCTGGTCCTAACAAAGCTACCTCACCAACCTCAAACCAACCAACTGGAGATCTATAACGCCTACAATAGAGGGCCTCAAAAGGAGCCATACCGATGCTAGAGTGATAGCTATCATTGTAGGCAAACTCAATCAATGGAAGATGATCATCCCAACTACCCTTAAGCTCTAACACATATGTCTTAGCATATTCCCAAGGGTTTGGATAGTCCTTTCGGCTTGGCCTTTCATTTGAAGGTGAAAGGCCTTACTAAGCTTAACTCTTGTACCAAGACCCCTTTGAAAGGACCTCCAAAAGTGTGAATTGAATTGTACCTCATATGGAAGATTCAAATAGGATAACTTCTATAAGCTTTTCCAGTAACAATAGATGCACCTATAGGAGTAGGAACCTCACTCACGATCCGATGTGATGGACAAAGGAACGCCATGAAACCTACCAAGTCATGAATGTGCAACCTTGCATAATCTTCAGCCCCATATGTGGTCATAACCGGTAGAAAGTGAGCGATGTTATCATCCTACCAACCACAACCCATATGGAATCAAAACCCTATCTAGTCTTGGGCAATCCAACCACAAAGTCTATGTTTATCTCGTCTCACTTCCAAGTAGGAACTTCAATGTCTTGGGTCAGGCCACCCGACCTTTGATATTCTGCTTTGACTTATTAACAACTATGACAACCGGAAATGAATTTGACAATATCCTTCTTCATGCCTCCCCACCAATACATATGCCTCAAGTCTCTATACATCTTGGTGTAACCAAGGTGGATAGAATAAGAAGAATTATTGGCCTCATCAAGGATATTTTTTATCAAGCCACCAACACAAGGTACACACAACTTACCTTGGTAACTAAGGGCACCATCTTCCCCTTAGGAGAAAACCTCCACCTTGCCCTCTTTCACCAAGGCCTTCAATTCTAACAAGGAGGGATCAAGATCTTGTTTTACTATCACCACATCAACCAAGGAGGACTTAGAGCATCCGCAAAACAACATCACCATCACTAACCTCCTTCAACCTAACCCCCAATCTCGCCAACCGATTCACCTCCCTAGCCATCTCAATATCACCACCATCAACATATGCTATGCTACCCATAGATACCCTACTCAAAGCATCCGCCACTACATTTGCCTTACCGGGATGGTAATGCACACTCATATCATAGTCCTTAAGAAGGTCTAACTATCTCCTTTGCCTCAAGTTGAGATCCTTTTGAGTGAAGACATATTTCGGTAGTGACAATATAGGAAGGCACACAAGTCTATCCTTCAATGTTTGGAAGCTTCTCTCACAATCATTGATCCACACAAACATAACCTTCTTTTGAGTCAATTTTGTCATAGGAGAAGCAATAGAAGAGAACTCATTGACAAACCTTTGATAATAACCTGCAAAGCCCAAGAAGCTCCTAATGTCTGATGGGTTCAACGGTCTAGGCCAATTTCTAATCACATTGGTCTTCTTAGGATCCACCTTAATACCATCCATCAACACCACATGTCCAAGGAAGGCAACTTCCTTCAACCAAAGTCACACTTTTAATAATTAGCATACAATTTTTCCTCCCTCAATCTTTACCATATAACCCTCAAATGAGCCCTATGCTCTTCCTTACCACGAGAACCGATCAAAATATCATCAATGAAGACCATCGGCAGAACTACGTGAATTAAAAGAACAATTGANNNGAACCGATCAAAATATCATCAATGAAGACCATAACAAAGGAATCATGGTAGGGTTTAAAGACCCTATTCATTAGGTCCATAAAGATGGCCGGTGCATTCGTCAACCCAAAAGATATCACCATAAATTCATAATGCCCATACCTAGTCAAAGGCCATTTTGGGAATATCACACTCCCTCACTTTCACTTGATCATACCTAGACCGAAGATCAATCTTAAAGAAATGGCTAGCCCCTTGGAATTTGTCAAACAAATCATCAATCCTTAAAAGAGGATACCTATTCTTGAGGGTGACCCTGTTGAGTTATCGGTAGTCAGTACACATACTAAGGGACCCATCCTTCTTTTTCACAAATACCAGTGCACCCTAAGGTGATTGGCTAGGCCTAATAAATCCCTTCTTTGATAAGTCCCTCAATTATTCCTTCAACTCCTTTAACTCCGTGGGGGCCATACGGTAAGGGGGAATAGAAATGGATTGAGTATCAAGGAGGACATCTATGCCAAAGTCTATTTCCCTTTCGAGAGGAACACCGGGAAGGTCATTTGAAAAGACATCAAGAAACTCATTTACATTTGGAACCAACTCTATGGGAAGAACTTTAGACTCCATATCCCTAACCCTCACAAGATGGTAAAGATACCCCTTAGAGATCCACTTACGGGCTTTAATGTAAGAGATGAGTCTACCCTTGACCACCACATCTTGACTTTCCCACTCAAGGAAAGGTTCATTTAGAAATTGGAATTTGACAATACAGGTTCTACTATCAATAAAAGCATAATATGCATGCAACTAATCCATTACTCGAATAATATCAAAATCAACCATGTCTAACGCAACAAGATCACAAGACAATATTTTATGGAAGATTCAAATAGGATAACTTCTATAAGCTTTTCCAGTAACAATAGATGCACCTATAGGAGTAGGAACCTCATATGACTAATGCAATGACTCGGGGTCAACATTCAACTTTTTTTCAATAAAAAGGGCAACAAAAGAAACAGTGCCACCCGGATCAATCAATGCATACACATCAAAGTCAAAGATTTTCAATATACCAGTAATGAAATCGGGCACCTAATCAACCCCTTGCCTCTCATGCAAAGCATAAAACTGGTTGTGCCTAGGAGTATCATCTTCTCAGCCACCTCTCCCTAATAGGACCACATTAACACATTGTGGACTAACCTCCTTGCCCTTGTTGTAGTTTCGAGGGCAATCTATTGCCTTATGCCCCATTTCCACATAACCATAACAAGCACCAGTATTTCTCAAACATTGGCCACTATGATCCTTACCACACTTCAGATACAGATCAATTGGAGCCAAACCCCTAACACCTTGGGCCTTTGGAAGATCATTGGCAACCCTCTTATCAAATGCATGAGTAGACCTTTGGCCTTGATGGAATCGGCCACTCTTTTGGAACTTACCCTCAAAACAGTCCCTCTTGGCCTCATGGCCCCATCTCTTCCTCAATTTCTCCTCTATCATTTATTTGGCATTGGTCATCAAAAGTGCAATTCTATATCACTAATCAACATGGTGGATCAGCATTCCTTACTAACCAAGTTAGAAATACCCATTATAAATTTGTTCATCCTAGATCTTGAGTCGGCAGCCAAATACGGAGCATACACAGAGAATTGGGTAAACTTCAGGGCATACTCCCTCACACTCATAGGTCCTTGCCTCAAATTCATAAATTTCACCAATAGCTTCCCTAAGTTCAAGAGGAAAGAATTGATTAAGGAAAGCCGCCTTGAACTCGTCCCAAAGCACCACATAGTTGACTCCATTCTCTTCCTTCCATTGTGTGAACCATATTTGTGCTACCTCTTTAAGTTGGTAGATCACCAACTCCGCCTTATCCTTCGACCTCATGCCCATGGTAGACAAAATCTTGTAGACCTCATCAATGAATTCTTAGGGGTCCTCATTTACCCTTGAGCCATGGAATTCTGAGGGATTCATTCTCATGAAGTCTCTCACCTGAGAGACTCATGTAAGAGCATGAATGGCTTGGGCCCCTTGATTATCTTGATTAGTCACAACTGGTGCAAGCAAGGTGAGAGCATCCCTAAGCTCTCCGCTGGTCGGTTGCTCCTCGAGTGTGTGACCTCATCTTCCTCTCGTGTTAGGCATGATCTAGCATAACAATGAACAATCGCTAGGGGGAAAAACTTACTTCAGTCAATAGCACAACTTAGAACATGAAAAAAGGGAAATATTTCCTAAAATGTCTCATAGCCTCCTATTCATATTTTTGGTGCACAAAATAACCATAAAAATAAGACTAATCAACGCGGTGTCTTGGACTCTAAGGATCTAAACACCTAATGCTCTGCTACCACTTTTGTCACCACCCAAGCCTAGGGCCTAGACGTGACCGGCGAATGGGAAACTCAAAGGAACCCCAAACAAGCCTTGTAGTATTTCATTACACATCTTTGGTCACAAAAGTAATAAAATATGACATTAAGAGAGGCATAACATGAAAAATGTGACTAAGGGAAAACCTCCATATCATAACATCAAGGAACAAGAGAGTCAAGACTCATAACATAGATACATAACATATCCAACAGCACCTCTACCACATAGATAAGAGTGGGGGCTACGACAAGCAACCAGACTCACCCTTATAGTCAGTACATAACATAAAAGAAAGATAGTCTTAGTAGGTAGCAAGAGATCATAAGCAACGTCCCTAGAATGAAGGACTCACCATAAGCTTGAAAGACAATTATACTAGCCATGTAGAGGCGGAAGATGATCAAGCGGTGCTTCGGTTCCTACATGATGATCTCATGTAGGCATAAAGTATGTGTTAGTATATTTGAATGTACTAAGTATGTAGGATGCAATGCAATAAGAGATATACATCATAGACAAAATGCATAATCTTAAGCAATATATAACATACTATCAATATGACATGTATGAATATTGCTTAAAGTAAAATCATGCTTATATAGGACATAATATGAGTGTAAGAAGTGACTATTATAGAGCAAGCCAAGGCATACCACCCCCTTGGATAGGCACATGAGGTACAAACCCCTTAATGAGATTGATGGAGTACAAATCCCCCACCAAGGTTGATAGTTACCAATTCCCTATAAGGTTACCTGAGCCTACTACCCCCTGAGCTAGGCAATTGAGGTACCAACCCCTCAATAGGTTACCTGGGTCTACAACCCCCTGAGTTAGGCTTGGTCATCCCCAACACTATAGAGATAATATTATATATATATATATATACACTTCTTTCATCATCATATACATGCATTTCTTTTCATCATCATTTCATCATCATATAGTCATTCAACTCGTAAGACATACAATGGACCTTCAATTCCTCAAGAACTTATAACTGGACATTTTGTTAAACACTTAGAGGGTGTGTAATGCTAGTGTAAAACCATGCAATTCAAGAGCGAAATCATACTAGAAAAATCAGTGTAAAACTATCAATAAATACTTGATAACACCCTCAAATAATATACATGAAAACTCTTTATCAATTCTCACAATAGACCTTAGATTCATAGCTCCAAACATAGTAAAGTAGTCATATTTTCATAAACCCCAACATAGTGTGCAATGAATTTCATAATGAATAAGGCCCATGAATAAATCAACTTTAAATCATGCAATTTTAAGTAAAAGAGAGCTTGGGCATCATGGGTGAAAGGAATCCATGAAAGAAACCCACACACCTTAGCTTTGTAGATAAACTTGATGAAGATTGGAGATGGATACTTGAAGCTTGAGTGCAATCCTTAATATCGAAAAAGGGTTTTGAGACTTGAGTTTAGGAGTAAAATATTTTACTAAGTGTTTGGATGAGTATTGGAGAATATTTAGAATGATATAAGGGTGAAAAATGGCTAAGTATAGGTATTTTCACGTTTGAGAATACTTAGGACCGAAGTAAAAAATCTGCACCAGTTTTAACACTGGTGCGCATTTCGGAAGAGATGCGTAAACCCCACTGGAAATTGCATTTTTGGAAAATCCAAATTTCTAATCATTTTCTCTTAAGTTAGGGTTAGACTTATTATTTACTCAAAATGACCCCCTGAACAAGAATATGAAGTTGGATTTTTGATGCCGTTCACTGATTTTGAGAAACATGGAAATTATGATTCTGGGCACTTTCGGGGCACATTTTCGAGCACTTTTTGGGGTCGTTTCACCAAAGGGTTGCTATACCTTGGATTCCAAGTACTAGTTTCTTGGTCTATGATGAAAGTCTCTTCCTACACATGTATTATATTCTATATAAGCATGTTTTAATCCAAACATTGATCATGCATGCCATGTTACTAATATACTATCTCTTGTTTATATATATGCATTTTAATTATGTTTCTTATCTCTTGTTGTATTGAATCGTACATACTTAGTACATTCCAACATACTAACACATACTTTATGCCTTCATGATATTACCATGTAGGAAGCGGAGCCCCTCATGATCATCCTTCTCGTAGCTAGTTGGTCATTTTGAAGATAAGCTATTGGTGAGTCCTCAAGTTTGGGGACACTAACTTTGCACTCTTACTTTTTCTATTTCCTTATTTTGAACTTTGACACTAAAAGGGTGAGCTCGGAAAGTTATCTTGGCCCCTGCCCGATCTATGCTAGAGATGTTGTTGGACAAGTTATGTAATTATGCTTGAGCTTTGACTCTTTTGATAGTTTATGCTATTAAAGACTTCCCTTAGTCCCTTTATCCTTATTTATACTCTCTTGTTGTTGTTTACTTTGCTTCTGCAACTAAGTATGTGTAAATGATATGCTTAGAGGGTCGTTTGGGGTCCGTTTGGGTTCCCATTCGCCATGTCATGTCTAGGCCCTAGGCTTAAGTCTGACATCTAAGCTTGATGGAAAAAGTGAGAGGTATGTTTTTGTTGGTTATGCACAAAGATCTAAAGGTTATAAATTATATAACCCAAGAAATGGCAAGGTTATCCTAAGCAGATGTAGAAGTTGATGAAGATAGTACTTGGGAGTGGAAATCTAAAGAGCAAGATTACTCTTTTAGTGTAAGCAGAAATTTAGAATGAAGTAGTGCTTGGGAATGGAAATCTAAAGAGCAAGATTACTCTTTAAATCCACTCGTTGTTGATGAACTTGATGAAAAGTAGTGGAGTAGCCCATTATACTACTTACAAAACCTCCATCACAAGTTTATGAAGTTGGAGAATCACGTTCAAGCAGTATACCTCAAAAGTCTAGAAGTCTTCGAGACTTGTATGACACAACTAAAGAAGTTATAGAAAGTTTATGTGATTTAACTCACTTTTTTACTTGTGGACAACAAGCCTTCAAGTTATGAATATGCTATTGGTAATTCAAAATGGAGAGCTGTGATAGATGAAGAAATCAAGGTAATCAAGAAGAATGATACTTAGAAGTTGGCAAAACTTCTAAAAGGAAAAAACACCATTGGAGTAAAATGGGTTTACAAGCTAAAGAAAAATTGCAAAGGTGAAATAAAGAGGTGTAAAGAAACATTGGTAGCAAAGGGCTACAAGCAGAAGGCCCATATTGTTTATGATAAGGTGTTAGAACCAGTTGCTCTTTCTGAGACAATCTGCTTGATTATTTCTTTGGCAACTCAAAATCAATGGAACATCTATCAAATAGATATGAGGTCGGCTTTCTTGAATAAGATTTTAGAGAAAGAATATACATTGATCAACTTTGGGCTATAAGGTTGAAGGAGGTGAAGATAAAGTGTTGAAATTGAAGAAGACATTTTATGGCTTGAAACAAGATCCACGAGGTTGGAATTATAGAATTGATAAATAATTTCAAGTCAATGGTTTTGTAAAATGTCCACATAAGCATGCATTTACGTAAAAGTTGATTAAAGTGGTGGCACATTACTTGTTTGGTTGTATGTCGATGATTTGATCTTGGCCAGAAATAATCCAAAAATGTTTGAAGATTTCAAGAAGTCAATGGCAAGAGAATTTGAGATGATGGATATTGGCCTAATGTCATACTATCATAGCATAAAAATGGAGCAGAAGAATGATGACATATTTATTTCTCAAGGAGAATATGCAAAGTAGATTCTCAAGAAATTTGAGATGGAGAATTCCAAGCCTGTTAGCAGCCCGTGGATTGTGGAATTAAACTGTCCAAGCATGAAACTGGAGAAAACATCAATTCCACAGATTTCAAGAGTTCTGTCTGAAACCTAAGGTCTTTAACTTGTAGAAGACCTGATATTCTTTTTGGCATTGGACTTGTTAGTCGTTTTATGAAAAATCCAATAACTTCCCATCTAAAAGCAGCCAAAAGAATACTCTGGTACATCAGAGGTACACTTGATATGGAATTTTTTTTCATCTTCCAAGGACTTCAAGCTTGTTAGCTATTGTGATAGTAATTAGGCTGGTGATGTTGATAATCAAAAAAGTACTACTGGGTTTGATTTCTTCTTTGGGAATTCTGCATTTACATGGAATACCAAGAAACAACCCATTATGACTTTATTGTGAAGCAGAATATGTAGCTTCTTCTTCTTGTGTTTGTCATGCAATTTGGCTAAGGAGCTTGTTGGAAGAACTCTACCAACCTCAAGAAGATACAACTAAGATTTGTATTGATAACAAATCAGCCATTACGTTGGTTAAGAACTCAGTGTTTTATGAAAGGAGCAAACATATTGATACTAAATTTTATTTCATTAGGGATTGTATATCAAAGAAATAGGTAGAGCTTGAGTTTGTGAAATCTCAAGACCAAGTTGTAGACATTTTCACTAAGCCATTGAAGATTGATATTTTTCAGAAGCTACGGATGACTTTTGGAGTAGTGAATCATGTTTAAGGGGGGATGTTGAAAAAATAAACTTGTTCACATTGTTTAATGTGTTCACATCATATTTATTTTAGTTCATGAACTAGTAGATTAATGTATTAGGATATGAATGAATTGGTGGAAAAGTCTAGATTAAGCCTAGTTAGATGTATTCATGAACTTGGAGGGTGTGAAGTATTAATTGTGGTTCGTGTATGCTAGGCTAGGTACATAAATGAATTCACATATAAATAGTCATGTAATCTAGCCAGTTTGTTGTAAATGAAACGTTGAATAGAAAAATCTTCTTTTCTCCACTTTTCTTCTACTTATATTGAGTAATATTTGTGTTATCTTGCTCTCCTGAATTTCCAACAATTTCCAGGATGCATGTTAGCATGAATAAAGTTATCAACCAAAAGAATCTTTAGAAGAGCATGGGTCCTAATATGAGCAAGTGCACTTCTAAGTCTTTCATGGCCTTCAAGCTCATCAACATAATATGAAACACATTTTCCTTGGTTGAAGGTCTCCACAAATACTGCAAAATGCACCAAGGGATAAACATCCTTCCATCTATAGAAATTATAGATGAAATGGCTTAATTATACAACTTTCCCAGCAATATTAACTTGATACATCATAAAAACAACAAATTGCTAGGCGCTTTCATCCAACATTAACCATTTAAGATTAGGAATGCACTTCGATATTTTAGTGACTAGATTGATAATCTTGAAATCTGATCTTATTGATTCACCTACTCCAGGATGCCTAACTTTCATACTCATAGTTATTGGCTTGATCTCTCAACCATGGTATTGATATAACAAGGAAGCCCTATGAACTTGAGCAATATTTCCAAATGCCAAAGGTTTCTCCTCATATTTATCAAAAATTTCAGAAATTTCTGGACCAAATGCTTTTTTGATTGTATTTTTATGTAAGTAAAGCTATGTTCAGGAGCTTTGAAAGCTTACCACACAAATCTTTATGGAAAAGATCCGGCCATGTAGCTACCAACTGGCCCCATTAGATAAATGCAGGACCTGCTCTTTCGATTGTGTTTCTGACCACCCAAAGACACAGTTTCCTGAAATAAAGTCCAAATGCATCAGCAAATGGATCCATTACAATAATAGGAGAAAAGAGTATCCCCAAATAAAAGGCTATCAATAGGAGAACAAAACCTTCAAATATGGAATGCAACAATAAGGTGGCCAAAAAATGTTCGTCTTCAGAATGCCTGTAGAAGCTAGTCACTAGGAGACAACCATATTCCAAGTTTGGTGGTGCTTCTGCCAACGCTATATTTCTTCTATATGTTAAGACAAGAAAACTAGAGAAGATCATATTTGACTTGCTCAATGGCAATGTCACAACCCAAGCCTAGGGCGTAGACATGACACGATGCAAGGGGAACCTGAAGGGACCCCAGCAAGCCTCTTAGCACATCATTACATATCCTTGGTCATAGAAGCTATAAAATAGCAACAAGAATAGAAATAGGGATAACCTGGGCTAAGGGACATCATTCATATCATAACAACAAGAGTCAAGCTTATAATATTGCACATGACATGTCCAATAACACCTCTAAGACATAGATAAGAACGGGGGCCAAAGACAAGCAACCAAAATCACCCTCATAGTAAACATTTGCATTAAAGAAAAGTAGTCTTAGTATATAACATGGGAGAATAAGCAATGTCCTCGAAATGGAGGACTCACCAACAAGCTTGAGTGAAATCGTACTAGCTACGTGGATGGGGATGCTCAAGCGAGGCTCTAGTTCCTACATGGTAAAATCATGTGGGCATAGAGTATGCGTTAGTATGTTTGAATGTACTAAGTATATAGGATGCAATATAATATGTAATAAGCACCACAAACAAAATGCATAACATAGGCAATGAATAAGCTTATAACAATATGACATGTATGTATGATGCTTGAAGTAAAATCATGCTTATATGTAGAACATTATACAAATGTAAGGAGTGACCATTCTTAGTGCAATCCAAGGCCTACCACCTCCTTGGAGAGGTGCATGAGGTACAAACCCCTTCATGAGGTTGATGGAGTACAAACCCCCCGACAAGGTTAATGGGTACGGAGCCCCAACAAGGTTGTATGGGCCTATCACCTCCCGAGCAAGCGATCGAGGTACAAACTCTTCAACAAGGTTACTCGGGCCTACAACCTCCCAGATGAGGCTTGGTCATCCCCAACACTATTTAGATAATGTCATATACATACATTCCTCTCATTATCATATAATCATCATATATAAACCTTCTTTTCATCATCATAAAGTCATTCCACTCATAAGACATGCATTGGACCTTCAATTCATCAAGAAACCATAACCGAACATTATATCAAATACTTGGCGGGTGTGTAATGCTAGTGTAAAACCATGCAATTCAAGAGTGTTATAATGATAGAAAATCCAATATAAAACCATTAATAGATACTTGGTAACACCCTCAAGCAACATAGATCAAAACCTTTCATCAAATCTCACAATAGATCTTAGATTCATAGCCCAAAAGATTATAAAATAGTCATAATTTCATAAACCCCAACATAGTGTGCAGTGAATTTCATAATAAGTAAGACCCATGAGTAAATCAACTTTAAATCATGCAAAGTTGAGTAAAAGAAAGCTTGGACATCATGGGTGAAAGGAGCCCATGAAAGAAACACACATACCTTAATTTTGGAGATGAACTTGATGAAGATTAGAGATGGAGACTTGAAGCTTAAATGAGAACCTTAAGATCCGGATGAGTTTTAAGACTTGAATTTAGGAGTGAAATATTTCGCTGTGTTTGAATGAGTATTAGGGAATGTCTTGGATTATTTGAAGGTATAATTAGGCCCAAGACCATAAGGACTTGGACCGAGATAGAAAACTGGCCACAAAAATGAACTGAGGCGCGCCTTTGCCGCGTCGCGCTAGGGGCACTAAAAGCTCTTTGGAAATCGTATTTTGTGATTTTTGAATTTTGATACGGTTGCTCTTAAATCATGGTTAGAAACATTTTCCACTCAATTTGACCACCTGAATAAGAATATAAAGTTGAATTTTTGATATCACGCACAGATTTTGAGATATATGGAAATTACGATTTCAAGCACTTTCGAGGCACATTTTCGAGCACTTTTTGGGGTCGTTTCAATATCTTCCTCTTGGGAACATGAATACCCGAATGTCAAATAAACGTATATGAAAGATGCAAATATGGAAATTTTATCCCACATAGAGATGCAACTGCACTTAAACATCATTGCAAAAATCTCATCATAAGTGTAAAATCATCATGAACTTGTCAATTTAAGCATGAATGTATGCAATGACATGAGGGTTGAACTTAAGACTAGGAATCATATAAAAGACTTAGATAAATACCTTAGGCTTGAGTGGGGTGGAAGAGATAAGGTTATTACTTTTGCATATCCGCTTCGGCCTCCCAAGTAGCACTTTTGACTTGTTAGTTCCTCCAAAGGACCTTAACGGAAGCAACTTCCTTGTTCCCCAACCTCTTCACTTTTCTATCCATGATCTTTAATAGAACATCTTCATATGTCAAGTTACCTTCAACTACCCTCACAACATCAAGAGGCACAATAGCATTAGGATCACCCACACACTTCCTCAACATAGACACATGAAAGACCGGATGAACCTATTCCATTTCTCTAGGCAAATCCAACTCATAGTCCACCTTACCATCCTTCTCACAACCCTATAAGGATCGACATATCTAGGACTAAAATTTCCATTCCTACAAAAATGCATCACACCTTTCATGGGTGACACCTTCAAATAAACCCAATCATCAACCTTGAATTCAAGATCCCTTCTCCTGACATCGGTATAAGACTTTTGGTGACTTTGGGCTGTTTGCAACCTTTCTCTAATCATCCTAACCTTCTCATGTTCCTCCATAACCAGATTTGGTACCAACATAGCCACCTCTCTAACTTTAAACTACCCAATCGATGATCTACAATGTCTACCATAGAGAGCTTCAAAAGGACCTATACCGATGCTAGAATGATAGCTATAGTTGAATACAAACTCAATCAGTGGAAGATGATCATCCCAACTACCCTTAAGCTCCAATACACAAACCCTAAAAATGTCTTCAAGTGTTTGGATAGTTCTTTTGGCTTGGCCATCCGTTTGAGGGTGCAAGGCCATACTAAGCTTTACCTTGGTTCCAAGACCTCTTTGGAAGAACCTCCAAAAGTGTGAAGTGAATTGTGCACCATGATCCGATATGATAGGTAAAAGAACCCCATACAATCTCATTAAGTCATGAATGTACAACCTAGCAGACTCTTCAACCCCATATGTAGCCTAAACCGGTAGAAAGTGAGCTAATTTTGTCATCCTAACAACCACAACCCATATGGAATCAAAACCCTTCCTAGTCTTGGGCAACCCAATCACAAATTCCATATTAATCTCTTACCACTTTAAAGTAGGAATCTCTATGCCTTAGGTTAGGCCACTCAACCTTTGATGCTTCGCTTTGACTTGTTGACCACTATGACAACCGGAAACAAATTTGACAATGTCCCTCTTAATGCCTCCCCACCAATACATATCCCTCAAATCTCTATACATTTTGGTAGAACCGAGGTGAATAGAGTAAGAAGAATTATGGGCCTCATCAAGGGTTTTCTCCCTCAAACCATCAACACAAGGTACACACAACCTACCTTGGTACCTAAGGGCACCACCTCCCCTTGGGACAAAGCCTCCACTTTTCCCTCTTTCACCAAGGCCTTCAATTCAAGCAAGGAGGATTCAAGATCTTGTTTTGCTATTACCTTATCAACCAATGAAGACTTAGACCCATCCTCGAGGGAAAACCTCCACCTTGCCTTCTTTCACCAAGGCCTTCAATTCCAACAAGGAGGAATCAAGATCATGTTTTGCTATCACCTCATCAACCAAGGAAAACTTAGAACCATCAACAACCACAACACCACCATTACCAACCTCTTCCAATCTAACCCCCAATCTTGCTAACCGATGCACCTCTCTATCCACCTCCTTAGCACCACTATCAACATGACCTAGGCTATCCATAGGCAAATTACGCAAAGCATCCACCACCACATTAGCCTTATCAGGATGATAATGTACACCCATATCATAGTCCTTAAGAAGTTTCGACCACCTTTTTTGCCTCAAGTTAAGATCCTTTTGAGTGAAAACATATTGGAGGCTCTTATAATCGGTGAACATATCAATATGCACCCCATATAAATAATGATACCATATCTTTATTGCAAATACAATGGCGGCTAGTTCAAGATTATGGGTAGGGTAGTTCTTATCTTTCACCTTGAGCTGCCTGGAGCATAGGCTATGACCTTATCATTTTGCATTAGAACACAACCAAAACTAATTCTAGAAGCATCAAAATACACAACAAATCCCTTTAGCCCTTCCGGTAGTGACAATATAGGAGCAGAAACAAGCTTATATTTCAATGTTTAGAAGCTCCTCTCACACTCATCGATCTATAAAAACTTGATCTTCTTTTGAGTCAATTTTGTCATAGGAGAAGCAATAGAAGAAAACCCATTCACAAATCTCTGCTAGTAACCTACTTGTCACAACCCAATCCTAGGGCCTAGACGTGACATGGCAAATGGGGAACCTGAAGGGAACCCAAGCAAGTCTCTTAGAACATCATTACACATCTTTGGTCGTAGAAACAATAAAGCAAGCATCAAGAGTTAAAAGAATGGAAAACCGAGGCTAAGGGAAAACACTTTCATATCATCATAGTTAAGAGACAAGAGTCAAGCACATAACATAGATACATAACATGTTCAACGAACACCTCTAATACATAGATAGGAGCGGGGGCTAAGACAAAGTAACCGTGCTCACCCTCATAGTCAAAATAGACAATAAAGCAGAATGTCTCAACACATAATAGGAGAAACATAGACTAAGGTCCCCGAAGTGGAGAACTTACCAACTAGCTTACATAGTACCGAACTAGCCACGTGGAGGAGGAGGATGATCAACTTTGGCACCAGTTCCTACATGGTGACATCATGTAGACATAGAGTATGCATTAGTACATTTGAATGTATTAAGTGTGTAGGATGCAATGCAAATAAGAATTAAGCATCATAATCAAGATGCATAACAATAGGTAATAGACATACTATAACAATATGACATGTATGGTCAATGCATAAGTAAAACATGCTTAAGTAACTTATTCTCATATAGAATATCATATGTGGAGAAGAGACCAAGCTAGATTTCCATGTATAGTCCTTTAGTAGGTTAGTGATGATGCCGCCCCATCACTTAGGTAGATGAGTAGAATGATAGCTATAGTTGAATACAAACTCAATCAGTGGAAGATGATCATCCCAACTACCCTTAAGCTCCAATACACAAACCCTAAAAATGTCTTCAAGTGCGATCCTTCATCTAGGTTGGTGATAATGCCGCCCCATCACCAAGGTGGAGAAGTACAAACCCTTCCCTAGCTTGATGAGTACAAATCCCCATCTAGGTTAGTGTTGATGTCGCCCCATCACCAGCTGGTGAAGTACAAACCCTTCCCAAGGTCTATGAGTACAAACCCCCATCTTGGTTATTCGGGTTCTTAGTCCCCTGGATTGGGCATGGTCTAATGCAACACTTTATAAAGAATATATCATATACATAAGCTTATTTCATCATCATATAGTAATTCATATCATATCTCATGCTTTGGACCTTCAACTCCTCAGGAAACCACATTCGGACATTTTATCAAACACTTAGAGGGTGTGTAATGCTAGTATAAAACCATGAAATATCTAGATGAAATCATGCAAGAAAAAAATATTGTATAACCATCAATCAACACCTTGCGACACCCTCTAGCAATATACATCAAAACCGTTCATCAAATCTTACAATAGATCAAAGATTTATAGCTCAAAACATAGCAAAATAGTCACAACTATACAAAGCTTTGACTTATTGTACAGTGAATTTCATTATAAGGAAGACCTATTAGTAAATCAACTTTAAATCATGCAATTTGAGTAAAAGGAGGGTTGGGTATCATGGGTCAAAGGAACCCATAAAAGAAATCCACATACCTTAGTTTAGAGATGAACTTGGTGAAAATTGGAGTTAGAGATTTGAAGGTTGAAGAAGAACCTTGAAGGAGACCTTTGCTTGGGATGAGGGTTTGAGACTTGAATTTGGGGAGTGAAAATATGACTAAGTGTTTGAGTGAGTATTGGAAAATGTTTAGGATGATATGAAGGTGAAATTTGGCTAGTGTTTGAGTGAGTATTGGGAAATGTTTAGGATGATTTGAAGGTGAAATTTGGCTAAGTATAGGTAAAAATACATTTGGGAACACTTAGGCCCAAGACTTCTAAGTCTTGGATCAAAGTAAAAAAAATAGTCCCCAAAATGTACAGAGGCGCGTCGCGAAGGCGACGCGAAAATCCCTCTGGAAATCGCATTTTGAAATTTCATAATTGCTAATCTTCGCTCTTAAATCGGG
>DF359674.1:37189-57316 GCA_000787875.1 Solanum virginianum
CGGATTTTTGAAATAGAAAATGGATTTTGAGATATATGAAATTTAAAATTTTGGGCATTTCGAGGCACATTTTTGGGCACTTTTTTGGGGTCGTTCCACTACTAAACCCAAGAACCTCCTAATATTCGACGGGGTCAATGGTCTAGGACAATTTCTAATCACATCCGTCTTCTTAGGATCCACCTGAATATCATCCCCTAACACAACATGACCTAGGAAGGCAACCTCCTTCAACGAAAATTCACATTTTTCATATTGTTGGTGACCCTATTAAGTTGCCGGTAGTCAATACACATTCTAAGAGACCTATCCTTCTTCTGCACAAACAACACCGGAGTACCCAAAGGTGATTGATAGGCCTAATGAAACCCTTCTCCAACAAATCCCTCAATTGTTTGTTCAACTCCTTTAACTCCGCTGGGGCCATACGGTAAGGGGGAATAAAGATAGGTTGAGTATCGGGGAGGAGGTTTATACGAAAATCTATTTCCCCCTCGAGAGGAACACCAAGAAGGTCATTTGGAAAGACATCAAGAAACTTATTTACAACTAAAATCGGCTCTATAGGAAAGACTTTAAACTCCACATCCCTAACCCTCACAAGATAGTAAAGATACCCCTTAGAGATCAACTTACGGGCTTTAATGCAAGAGATAAATCTACCCTTGACCACCACATGATGGCTCTCCCGCTCAAGGATGGGTTCATTTTGGAATTGGAACTTAACCTTATGAGTTCTACAATCAATAGAAGCATAGTATGCATGCAACCAATACATCCCAAGAATAACATCAAAATCAACATGTCCAACTCAACAAGATCGCAAGGCAATATTTTATACAAGATGCAAATAGGACAATTTTTATAGACTTTCCTAGCAACAATAGATGCACCAATAGGAGTAGATACCTCAGATGATTGACATAACAATTCGTGATCAACATGGAACTTTTTGGCAACAAAAGGGGTAATAAAAAGAGTGGCACTCGAATCAATCAATGCATACACATTAAAGTCAAAGATTTTCAACATACCGATAACAATATCGAGGACCTTATCAATCCATTACCTCCCATGCAAAGCATAAAACCGATTATGCCTTGGGGCACCATCTTGTCAGCTACCTCTCCCCAAAGGAACCGCATTAGCACCTTGTGGTCATACCTCCTTACCCTTGTTGTGATTTCGAGGGCAATCTATCACCTTATGTCCAACTTCCCCATAATCATAACATGCATTAGTATTCCTCAAATATGGGCCATTATGATGCCTATAACATTTTGGACATCTACCATTCAGAACCACACCCTTAACACCTTGAGACAATGGAAAATCACTTGCAACCCTCTTATTAAATGCATGAGTAGACCCTTGGCCTCGATGGAATCGGGCACCCTTTTGGAACATACCCTTAAAACGGGCCCTCTTGGCCTCTTGAACCCTTATATTCCTCAATTTGTCCTCTTCTATTTTTTCGACATAGGTCATCAAACGGGATAAGTCCATGTCACCAATCAACATAGCGGACCACCATTCTTCACTCATTAAGTCAGACACACTCATTACAAATTTGTTTATCCTAGATCTTGAGTCCGCCATCAAATGTGGAGCATATTTTGAAAGTTGGTTGAACTTGAGGGCATACTCCCTCATAATCATATACCCTTGTCTCAAATTCATAAATTCCACTAACTTAGCTTCATTAAGCTCAAGAGGGAAGAACTGATTAAGAAAGGCCACCTTGAAATCTTCCTATAGAACCACATTGTTGACTCCCTTCTCCTCTTTCCATTGGTTGTACCATATTTACGCTACCCCTTTGAGATGGTAGGCTGCCAACCCCACCTTATCCTTCGACCTCACACCCATGATTGCCTAAATCTTATAGACCCCATCAATGAACTCTTGAGGGTCCTCACTCACTTTTGACCTATGGAATTCAAAGGGATTCATCCTCATGAAATCTCTTACCTGAGACGCCGGTGTAGGAGCATGAGGGGCTTGGGCCCCTTGGTTGGCTTGGCTACCCACAACTTGCGCAAGCAAAGTGAGAGCATCCCGAAGCTCTCCATTAGTAGATTGACCCTCGGGTGTGCGGGCTCTTCTCCCTCTCATATTAGGCATAATCTAGTATAACAAAGGACAATCATTACGGGGAAAACCTTACCTCAACTTCTATAGCACCACTTAAAGTAAGAAGAGGGGAAACATTTCCTAAACACCTGAAAGCCTCTTGCTCATAATTATGGTGCACAACAAAACCATGAACAAGACTCTAATCGATGCGGCATGTTGCACTCCGCAGATCTAACAACCTAGTGCTCTGATACCAAGTTTTTCACGACCCAAGCCTAGGGCCTAGATGTGATATGGCGCAAGGGGAACCTGAGAGGATCCCAAGTAAGCCTCTTAGCACATCATTACACATCCTTTGTCACGGAAGCAATAAAATAGCAACAAGAATTAAAATAGGGATAACCGAGGCTAAGGGATATCATTCATATCATAACAATAAGAGTCAAGAGATAGTCAAGCTTATAACATTACACATGACAAGTCCAACAACACCTCTACTACATAGATAAGAGTAGGGGCCAAGAGAAGCAATCGAGCTCACCCTTATCATCAGTATTTACATGAAAGAAAAGTAGTCTTAGTATATTACATGAGAGAATAAGCAACGTCCCTAGAATGGAGGAGTCACCAACAAGCTTTAATGGAATCGTACTAGCGACATGGATAGGGATGCTCAAGCGGGGCTCCAATTCCTACATGATGACATCATGTAGGCATAGTGTATGCATTAGTACATTTGAATGTACTAAGTAGGTAGGATGCAATGTGACAAGTGATAAGCACCTAAAAAAATACATAACATAGGCAACGAATAAGCTTAGAGCAATATGACATGTATCAATGATGCTTGAAGCAAAATCATGCTTATACGTAGAAAAAAATACAAGTGTAAGGAGTGACCAATCTTACTGTAATCCAAGGCCTACCACCTCCTTGGAGAGGCGTATGAGGTGCAAACCCCTTCACGAGGTTGATGGAGTACAAACCCCCCTCCCCCCCAACAAGGTTGATGGAGTACAAAACCCCCAACAAGGTTGATGGGTACAAACCCCCAACAAGGTTGCACGGGCCTGCTACCTCCTAAGCGAGGAGATCGATTTACAAACCCCTCAATAAGGTTACCCGAGCCTACAACCTCTCGGATGAGGCTTAGTCATCCCTAATACTATTGAGATAATATCATATTAATACATTGTTCTCATCATCATATGATCATCATATATAAACCTTTCTTTCATCATTATAAAGTCATTCAACTCATAAGACATGCATTGGACCTTCAATTCATCAAGAAATCATAATCGGACATTTAACTAAACACTTGATGGGTGTGTAGTACTAATATAAAACCATGCAATTCAAGAGTGTTATCATGGTAGAAAATCCAATATAAAACCATCAAATAGATACTTGATGACACCATCAAGCAATATAGATCAAAATTCTTCATCAAATCTCATAATAGTTCTTACCTTCATAGCTCAAAATATAGTAAAACAGTCACAATTTGATAAATTCCAACATAGTGTGCAGTGAATTTCATAATAAGTAAGACCCATGAGTAAATCAATATTAAATCATGCAAACTTGAGTAAAAGAAAGCTTGGGCATCATAGGTGAAAGGAACCCATGAAAGAAACCCACATACCTTAGTTTTAAAGATGAACTTGATGAATATTGGAGTTAGAGACTTAAAGCTTGAATGAGAACCTTAAGATACGGATGAGTTTTGAGACTTCAATTTAGGAGTGATATTTGGCTAAATGTTTGAATGGCTATTGGGGAATGTCTTGGATGATATGAAGGTGAAATACAACTAAGTATAGGTATTTTCTCGTATAAGAACACTTAGGCCCAAGATCACAAAGTCTTGGACCGAGATAGAAAATTGGCCACAAAAATGAACTGAGGTGCACCATTGGTGCGTCGCTCCAGGGTCGCGAAAAGCTCTCTAAAAATCGCATTTTGTGATTTTTCAATTTTGACACGATTGCTCTTAAATCGAGGTTAGACTCATCCTTCACTCAATTTGAACTCTTAAATAAGAATATGAAGTCAGATTTTTGATATCACACACGAATTTTGAGATATATGGAAATTATGATTCCGAACACTTTCAAGACACATTTTTGGGTACTTTTTGTGGTTGTTTTAGCAAAGCTATATGCTTGTATAAATTGACTTAAACTAATAAAAGGTTGTCCCTCATTAAAAGATTTACGTGATAACTTTTTCCAAGTAATTTCTGCATGATTTCTTACAGTTGTACCCAATGAGCTCATTGAATAAATCCCATGGAAAGTATTACGCATTCTATGTGCGATGGATAAAGCATGGCCTATGGTGTTAGATATATATTGCCCATAAAATCTACACCTAGGAGATCACATACCCCCATTCCCAATATGTTGTAATTTTTTGGCTTCTTCTGAGCAGATAGTTGTCTATTTTCTGCAGATGGATTATCCAAGTCCTTTAATTTTACAAAGGATAACGTAGATAACAGGTGAAAAGCATCATCGATAAGCATTTTTTAGAGATTATATTTGTTGGTAATAAAGAGCAATTACTTGGAACACCTGTAATTTTAGATGTAGCTCATTTCTTCTAATTAAAAAACCTAAGGGTCTATAAATTTTTTAGGGCTAATTATATGAGTCCTCAACAAGTAAGAAAATCCTTCAAGTCTGTACTCATTATAAGCCCTTTTAGGCACCATAAAAGCTCTTGTTAGACTTGTAAGCACAAAGGCAAGTATGAGTAATACAAGAGAAGGGCAATAACTTGTGTTTCTTTTTCTAGTAAGCTTCAATAAAGCCAGTCAAAGAAACCAACATGATGTCTAGCCAATCCCTAACTACCTCATTCATCTTAGGATTGACCATTATACCTTCACCTACGACAATATGGCCGTGAAATGCCATTGATCTTGGAAAAAACTCACTTTTAAAAATCTTAGCAAATAACTGAGGTTCCTTAATGTTTGGAACACAATTCACAATTTATTTGTATGCTCCTCTTTATTTCATAAATAGACCAATATATCATCAATGAAGACCACTACAAACATATCTAAATGCGCCTTGAATATAATAATTGTAGGAGCATTCATCAACCTAGAAGACATAATACAAATTCAAATTGACCATACCAAGTCCTAAACGCCATCTTCCTAATATTACATCCCCTCACTCTCAACTAATAGCAACCCAATCAGAAATCAATCTTTAAAAAGTAGCTTACACCTTGGAGCTAATCAAACAAGTCACCAATCCTTAGGATGGAATACTTATTATTGATTGTGACTTTTTTTAACTGTTGATTGTCAATACACACACGAAGAGAACCATTTTTTTTCAAACAAAGAGAATCGAATCACCCCATGAAGAGATACTTGGTCTAATAAAACCTTTATCCATTAAATCTTTCAATTAATCCTTTATTTCTTTAAGTTTTGCTGGGGCCATAGGTTCTGAAGGATAAAGATAGGTTGGGCATTGAGAAGGAGATCTATGCCAAAATCAATTTTCTTTTTGGTAAGAATACATGATAAATAATCGTGTAACACATCTAGAAGTTTATTAATAGTAGGATTGATTTAAAAGTAGGGGATTCAAAATTCATATCCCTAACTCAAACATGATGATAGATGCAATCCTTGGATATTATTTTATGTTTTTAAGGCATAGGATGCACTTACCCTTTAGCAGAGAAATACTATCCTTCCACTTCTGGACTGAATTATTTGAAACTAAAACTTAACAATATGGGCTATACAATAAATTGACTCAATTCATACCGAAGATAACATCAGATTCAGTCATACCAAGCACTATAAGATCACATGAGGATAGAATCTTTTAGCTAAGATGGAGTCACCAATAGGAATATAAACTAAAAAAAGTTGTAAAAAAATATCGGGACTAATATTAAATTTCATAGCAAGATAAAGAGTAACTAAAGATAAATTTTCTCTTGAATTAAGAAAAACATACATGTCAAAGTGAAGGACCTATAATATATCAGTAACCATATTGAGGGAATCCTCTAAATCGTATCATGTATGAATAGCATAAGACATATTTTGATTCTGACCACTGAAACCTGAAGTAGTGCCCCATTGAGCTTATCAACTATAGTAGTCTAAGTTTGAGTTTGAACCTGGGTCTGGGTTCAACCAACTCTAACTCTACAATATCTCGCATGATGACCCAACTTACCACACCTAAAGCATACACCTAAACCTTCCAAGAATCCTCTTCTATGAATCTTTCGATACTTTTTGTATGTGGGGGTGATTACTCGAAACTCCTTGAACCTTAGGGTTAGGCATCCTCTCTTTCTCAACTCTTTAGCATGTAGCATTTTTTGAAGTAGGATCAAGGAACCTTTACCTAAATCATGAGTGACCATTACCATTTGTAACACCCCAAAACTTTTGTTTAATTAAGACCTAGCCAAAAAAAACTGTTAGAACATTCTACGACCACCTTATTACGGGCTGTAGTCAGGAGTAAGAGTCGTACTCTATCTTGTAGAAGGTATGGTTCCTAAAATTTAGCTACTAGAAATTACTTCTTAAGAACCACAACCTAATAGTACGGTTCATAGTTCTATTTACGGACTGTAAATTCCCTCGTGGAACCTCTCCTTAGAAAAATATTCATTTCTCAAAGTCCATCCATGACATAGTCTATGAGACATGAAATGAATCATGACCCATCCTATTCTTCATGGAATGACTTCCACTGACTCAACAAATTTCCTACTTTTTAGACTTCAGTCTACCAGACCTTTCTATGACCTATGGTTCACATCACAAGCTGTAGATTAGCTTGTAAAACTAGTTGGTCTCAAAATTTCATAACTTTTCCATTTTCTAGACTTTTTAATATATGGGATGTTACAATATCTCTTCCTTGGGGATCATTCATTCTCGAATGAGATAGAAGCAAGCTTTAGTAGAGTAGAAACGTAACAAACATCAATATGGCGGCAAAATACAACTTAATCATCATTTTCATAAAATTATCAAACTTATGCATCAAAAACTTATTCAAAAATAGTCTGATGATCATGCATGCATGCAATATGACAAGAAAATGGGTATTCATGAGAATTTGAAAGAATAGATCATATTAGGCACCTTAAGCCTGAATAGTAGGAAAAAGCCAAGGATATCGTTCCATCGTGCCCGCCTCGACTTCCCAAGTAGCACTCTTAACTTGTTGGTTTTTCCATAACACTTTGATAGATGCTACTTCTTTATTTCATATTCTTTTCACTTGCCGGTCCAAAATCTCAATCAGTACCTCTTCATAGGTCAAATTCTCCTTAATAGTCGTCCTTCTATGGAACATTAGAATTAGGATTACCCATGCATTTTCTTAACATCGATACATGAAACACCGGATCAACCATAGCTAACTCCATAGGCAAATCTATCTCATAAGCTACTTTTCCAATCCTCTTAATAGGTCCCAAATATCTAGGACGCAATTTGCATTTTTTCCCAAAGTGCATTACACCTTTCATAGGTGAAACCTTCAAATATACCTCACCTTTCTTAAATTGTAGATCTCTTCTCCTACCATTGACATATGTTTTTGATGACTTTGGGTAGCCTTTAACCTTTCTCTTATGACTTTCACTTTTTCCATAGCATCAAGTAACCAAATCCAGTCCAATCGAAGGAATCTCTCCAATCTGAAACCATCATACTGGTGACCTATACCATCTACCATACAAAGCTTCAAACAACAATGTCATGACCAAGCTTAGAGCCTAGAAGTGACATGGTGAATGAAGAACCCGAAGGGACCCCAAACAAGCCTCTTAAGCATACATGACACATCCTTGGTTGCGAAAGCATAATTAAACAACAAACACATAATTCTATGAAAAATAGGGCTTAGGACTCAAACTATGGGGATGTCATAGGGAAGAGGATTAAGATGTTCATATAACAAATAAAGTCTAAGGGGCGGATAACTATGACTCAAGTTATAGGGAGAAGTAGGGGCTTAGGACCTTCCACCTTTTTACAATAACACATATCAACACATAAAATAGAATAATGACTAAGGAAAGTCTTTAATAGTTACTTAAACATAATAAGAGTAGAGCTCATACCATATATATCTATTTCCAACAACACCTCTAACATGAGTGGACAGGGGCCAAGACATCTCTATGGCTCACCTACAAAAGATAAATATCCTTAAATAGATAGGTCTTAATAAAAACATGAAGGTAAGTTGATATTGTCTCTAACATGGAGGACTCACCAATAAAAAATCTTCAATCAAACTGTCTATCCACGTGGTGGAGGAGGATTAATAGGAGGTCTGGTCTGTACATGGTTAGATCATGTAGGAAAAAGTATGTATCTATACTTGGAATATACTAAGTATGCAGGGTACAATGCAACAAGGAACATAAGTCATAATTAAATAATATGCATAGTCATAATCAATGGGTATAGGGTCAATATGACATGAATGATCAATTCCCAAGAAGAAGATATATGAAGAATCATTTAGTCACATGACATAATGTACATAGGTGGGAAGGGATCATAACCGACATGTAAGACCAATAGAGCTACAACTTGGAAATCTAATGTTTACTCCACACTGGACAAAGAGTGGTTTACTTTGCTAAGGTAAACCAAAGATTCACCTTACAACATAGCCATTTTGAAAAGTGTCACTAATAATCCCTACCTTACAACATAACTTTTTCGGTGTGTTTAACATGATATTCTTACGTTAGGACATAGCCTTTTTGGTAGGTTAAACAATTATCCTTACCTTATGGCTGGACCTTTTCGGTAGGTACAAGCCTATAAGGAGAATCAATATCAGAACCTATGGTGGCATATAGTTTAGATCCAGTGGCTACCAACCAAGGTTCCCTCAGTGCTAGGTCAATATTCCATGGAATAGTTAATTCATATAATAAATCATATATTGCATAATATCACAACTCATGGTAGCATCTTAAGAGTAGCTCATCAAAACATCACATCATGATATCAAGAATTAGGTTTATATCATTCATACTATTCATAACATGCTCATGAGGTCATAGAGTACTTGTTAGTCCCTCTTTAATATTCAGAACATGCATAATTTACATATCTTACAATAAGACTTTCATCATATAAGAAGCTTTATTCATCACTTGATGAAATCATAGTGGATACATGTATGTATGGTTAAAATCATATAATTCAATAGTAAATGACATGAGAGGAGTAAAATAGAATCATTTGAGAATTATTCAAGTAACCTACCAAAATAAAGTAAATCTTGGTTAGGGAATCATTAAACCCTTATGAAAATTATTAATTTCACATGGTATCTCATTGCATAATAGTATACATAGATAAAATATCATAGATTACTTCATAATATCATCATATAAAAGAGTTTATGAAATTATCATATGTTACCATAACTTGAAAGTAGATGGGAAAGAGGAATGGTTGAGATTTGACAAGAAAAGGTCTCCACAAATCAAAACCCATATACCTTGGTGTGATTGGAGATGGGAATCTTGACGAAGGATAAAAAACATCTGAAACCTAGCTTGCACCTTCTACTTGAATATCTTGAGAAAGCTTGAGGGTATTTATGAGGAGTTTGGACTTAGAAAATTTTAGAATGAGTTGGAGTGGAGTAGTTTAGGGTTGTATAAGGCAGAAAAGGACTTATTTGGGGTCTTACATGACGTAGCATAGACTCAGTATATTAGGAAATATCAAATTCATGCTTTGTAAAATTGTACCAGGCCAGACCATGAGACCCCAATTACGAGTTGTGGTCTAGTCCACGGGTCATGGAAAGGGGTCTCGTCCTATTAACATTTTTGACCCTTAAAAACTTTCTCTGAAACCCAAACCATGACACCATATATGATCTATCAACTGATGTGCCACCAAAAGATGACACTTTTGATAATTTAAAATTAGAATATGTGTGTTCATAAAGTAATATTAGTAGGTTTAGTGTGTTTTTGTTTAGATTTGCAGCATTTTAGGAGTAGGGATGTTTTTGGGCTAAGTTGTGCAGATTACATGTTTTTAAGGTTTTATGAGGCCTTCTACATGTTGTGGTTCATTCCATGAGCTGTAAATAGGTTTCATAGGTCCGATCTAGTGAAAGGCCAATTTTTAAAAGTTAAAGTTATATGTTACCAGATAGGTCGTAGATCACTTGATGACCCATACATAAGTTCATGCTTTGAGGATTAATGATTTTTCATATATGATGAACAAATACTGGATGAAACCTATTATGGGCGATAAGTCAAAAGATGATTCATAGGAAGGGTTTGTATATTGAAGACAAATTTTGAAGAGTATAGTCGACAAAGCTCATCATAGGCCATGATTCCATCTACGACTTATAACTTTAAGTTCTCCTATTTCAATTATGATTTGGTTTTCTTTAATTATAAATAGAGTTTTAAGCTTTTTTTTTTGTAGGCAGAGAGAGTAATTAGAACATCTAGAACATGATACTTGAGATTACTATTTTGTTCTTGGAGATTTCTTGTGAACTACTTTTGACATTATCTTCATATTATAATCTTGTGATTTTTGTGAAGAATTTGGATTTTATGTTCATCAATTCATCGTTATAAGTATTTAATTATGGAAATCCACAACATGATTCTATCATTTACAATGAGCATGAGTAGCTAAATCTACAACTAGTGTTGTAGGAACCATGAAGAACTAACATAGTAAAAATTGAATAATTCGTAATCCTTGAAAAGTGTACATGATGTATTATTTATCTCTTTGTTTTGAATGCTTTTTATCGATTGCAAATATTGGAACTCGCCTAATTCTTACTTACTAGATCAAGGGTTAATAAATAGGAAACAAGGTAAAGTAACAATATTTGATGTGATTACACTCGTCTAATCAACCTGAACGGATCAAGGGATGGTTGTATTGGGACAAAGTAAGGGTTAGAAATACAATACCTTGAGGATGGATCAAGTCATGTGGTGAAATTTGATTAGTGCCTGGATCAAAGGACTAATTGAATATAACTTACCAGTTCTGCATATTATACACTAGAAAAGGTTACAATTATTTGTGTTACACTGAGTTAGAAATTCTTGGGTAATACAATACCCTAGTTACTACTTTCATTGAATTTACAACACTTGCACTTGACTATTTGATATTAGTTTAGGTTTAATTATTACTTTTTATCAAAACCCCCTCTTTGGAAAATAAGTCAATTATTTCATTATAATTTCCCTTAATTTGTAAGGACCTGAACCTTGAGAGGCATTAACGATGCTTAAATTTGAGTTCCAAACATTTTTGACCGAGGTGCCTCTATAGGTTCACCTCCATGAGCCATGGGGAGACCCATGAGCAGTGGAGGCAGCATTTGGATAACCTTTGGCCATTGTTGTAGCTTCTTGAGGCTACAAGAAAGGTTCGAGGCCAAGTAGCCCTCCATTAAGCTTTTTACGACTTATGGTCCCCACCATTGGCCATGAATGGAGGTCATGGAAGGTGCCCTTGTCTTGAGAGCCACTGTTTGGCTAAGAGTGCCACCATGGGCACCCTATATGGTCTGTACAACCCTCTATTTCTCATAGTGGGATCTTGTGAAGGCCTTATCTAATAATTTTCTAAGTATGAAGGTACCATCTAGGCAATGAGGCACCCTTCACGACACTTGTACAAGTTCATGGTGCTTTGTACGGCTCGTGAAGCACTTGTACGAGTGACCTGGACAAAATTTAAGTTTTCTTAGTTAATGGTCTTCTCATAATTTTGGTTTATTTTAAAGGTCTTTTATGACTTTCTCACCTATTCTAAACCCCTAAATCAGCTTAAACTCCTTCATTACAATTCATTCTTATTCTAATGCTTAGACTCTAAGAAATTTTATCTCTTAAGACTCTATTCAAGTTAGACTTTAAAGATCTAAGCTAGGATTTCAAGGGGGATTTCAATTCAAGTTAATGTCAATCTAATTCTTCTAGTTCTTCAAGGTATGTAGGATTGACTAATGCTTCACTGCTAATAATGAAGACCCAAAAATATATTTCTTCAATTTCATGATTTCTAAGTATGATTTGCAAATGGATCTTTTAAATTAGCTTCAATTTGATGAAATTAAGTGGGCTGAGCTAAATTGATGATTTCAATATGATTTATGTATTATTATATTGATTTACTTGAACTTATTTAGATTTAAAATGCATGTCCCTTTAATTGATGAATTTACGCTTCGGTAATTTCAAGTATGCTTTAATTATTGATTTTTTCATGGACTACCTATGATTTTATCTTATTATGTTGATTTAATGCTGAATTCCTAATACCCATGCTATTCTTTCATTCCCCACAGTATATGCATGCATGATAATTACTTTCATGAGATTTATAATGTGGGTTACTACTCAATTATGATTATGACTATGATTTCAAGCAAGAAAGGTTATGAAATGATATGTGATCATATAATATATATGATATAATTTTTAAGAAATTATGGTTGAGTCTACACTATTATGTATAAGTATTATGAAGTATGCTTTAGATTTTATGCCTAAGTATGCATGAATATGATTGGAAAAGAATTATGCTCCTTTGTCCAATATGTATATCTATATGTATTCCTGTTGGATGATGATTTAGCACCAAGTGAGATTGGAGGTGGGAGACTATCCCCAAGGGTCCTTATATAAAGTCTCCTTTCTCATAACTATGTGCCAAATATAAATTCATATTTATGTCCCATTGTTGAAATGCCCTAAAAATATGCTTCGGAAATGCCCATAATCGTAACTTCCATATATCGCAAACTTCATGCGTGATATCGAAACCTCAACTATGTCCCATTGTTGAAATGCCCTAAAAATATGCTTCGGAAATGCCCATAATCGTAACTTCCATATATCGCAAACTTCATGCGTGATATCGAAAACTCAACTTCATATTCTTGATTAGAGGAAAAAATTGGGTAGGAAATGGGTATAACCTGAATCTTAGAAGACCCATAGCGAAACATAATTTTCACCAATTTTTCACAAACCAATAGGGGATCGCGATGGATTTGCGATGCAGACCTGTCGCGGATTAGTGTTAGCACTTCCTTAATTTCTAATTTCAGTCTAAGGGCATTAGGGTCATAGCCCCATGCACACTTATATGTGAAAACGCCTATACTTAGCCATTTTTCAACTCTATATCACTCAAAAACTCTCTCTAAAATCTCTCTAACTATTTTATCAAAATTCTCATCCAAATCCAAGTGTCTCAAGCTTAATTCCAGATCTTAAGAACTTCATTCAAGCTTCAAGTTCTCTTCAAGCTCAAGTCAAGAAAACACAAGTTTGAGGTATGTGAGTTTCATCCATTGGGTCCTTTCACCCATGGAGCCCAATCTTCCTTTTCAAGAAAATTTGTATGTTTTCAAGTAGTATTAACTATGGGTATCTCTTATTATGAATTATGAGCATGAATCATGTTGGGATTTTATGAAATATTGATTGATTATGCATGTCTATCTACTTCAAGCTTATACTATGAATTGGTATTATCTATTGAGACTATGCATGTTTTAGGCTATGAAACTATGATCTACTATGAGATTTGATGATCAATTTCAAGGTATTTGAAACGCCTCAAAAAGTGCCTAAAAAGTGCCTTGAAAATGCCCCTGGCATGGTGGAAAAATTGAGTGGGCAAAGAGTCCAACCCCGATTTTAGAGCAACCATATAAAAATTTTGTTTTCCAAATATTACGAAAAGAAAAATCGATCCGCGCCCCTGGCATGGTGCGGATCTATATATTTTTTTGCTAGTTTTTCTTACATCAGTCCAAGAGTTTAAGGCCTTGGCCCTAAGCCTTCCTATATGTAAAAACACATATACTTAGACTTTTTTTAACCCCATATCATTCAAGACATTTCTTAAAACCCTCTCAAACACTTAGTCAAATATTTCACCCAATTCAATTGTCTCAAACTCACTTTCGGATCTTAAGAAATTCATTCAATCTTCAATTTCTCATTCAAATTTTCATCAAAGAAATCTCCAAAGTTGAGGTATGTGGGTTTCAACCATTGGATTATTTCACCTATGGAGCCCAACCTTCCTTTTTATGTAAATTGTATGATTTCAAGTTGATTTATAATGGGTAATTCTTTACTTTTCTCACATGATTTCACTCTTGAGTTGCATGATTTTGAACTAGCATTACACATCCACCAAGTGTTTGATAAAATATCCGATTAATGGTTCTTGAGTTATTAATGACCTATTGCATGACCTATGAGTCAAGTGACTTTATGATGATAAAAAGGAGGTATGAATGTGTTCAGTTCATGAAAAGTATCTATAGTGTTGCAAGTTGACCACACCTTGTTGACAGGATGCTATGCCTCAATCACCTTGTTGAGGGGTGCTAGACCAGCACTACCTTGTTGAGGAATATATACCTTGACCACTTTATCAGGGTGTGCTAGGCCCGTACTACCTTGTTGATGGGTATGAAATGACCCCAAAACGTGCCTGAAAAAGTGCCTCAAAAGTGCTTGGAATCATAATTTCTGTATATCTCAAAATCTGTGCATAATATCAAAAATTTGACTTCATATTCTTATTCAGGGGGTTAAATTGAGTGGTACATGGGTCTAACTATGATTTTAGAGTAACCATAGCAAAATTTTGAAATTGAAAAAATGTGATTTCCAGTGTGCATCTGCGCCCCTGGCGCGATGAGCCAAGGCCGCGTTATAGTGTATTTTCTTCCCAGTTTTTCTATCTCTGTCCAAGACTTTTGGGTCTTGGGTATAAGTCCTCCCATGCATGAAAATACCTATACTTAGCTATATTTACCCCTCATATGAAATAAAATATTCCCCAATACACACTCAAACACTTTGACAAATATTTCACTCCAAATTCCAAGTCCCAAAACTTATCCGGATCATAAGGTTCTCATTCAAGCTTCATATGACACCCTGTAACTTTATACTCTTGTATATCCATCTTTCAAGCCTCATTTGGTGATTTTGGGGGTGTACTAGATTCATGGGACACTCCTAGTACCTAAACGAGTTTAAGACTTACCTCCAAGTTGAGTTTTTGGTGTTGTTTCATACAAGGGTCAACTTTAAACTAGCATAACTCTTAGCACATTTAGAAGTAGATGGACCATTACATGTCATATGAAAAACCTTTGAGTTAGCTTCATAATACACTTTGTTCCACCTCCTTTCGACGTCGGATGAAGGAGTTATGACCATTTTTATGAGACCCTCCCATGCAGTGAAGCCCTACGGGCACCCATATGAGCAGTGTGGTCTTGGACGAATCATGTTAAGGGGTATGGGCCATGTCACATAGTAGTGCATTGGAAACAACATTTTCTTGTGTAAGTTAGGTGGGACGGACCAGTACATGGTCCGTGTAACACTACACGACCCGTGAAGTGGTTCGTTGAAGTGATGAGACGTCAATTTTGTCTTGGGGGTGTTGTAGGGTGTTGATTGATGATTTTACAATTGATTTACTTACATGATTTTATCCCTAAATTGCATGGCCTTATACTACCATTTCACACTCGCCAAGTGTTTGATAAAATTTCTGGTTATGGTTTATTGAGGAATTGAAGGTCCCAAGCATGAGATATGATATGAATGATGTTATGATGATGAAATGAGCTTATGTATATTATTATTCCTATATGAATTATTGCATTACAACATATGATAAATCCTATGTAAAGTGTAGAACGTGACCATGCCCAATCCGGGGAGCGAGAGGGGAAGGGGGGTCTAAGCGCCCGGATAACCTCGTGAAGGGTTTGTACTTCTCCACCTAATAATGGGGCGGCATCGTCACTAACCTAGATGGGGGTTAGTACTCATCAACCTAGATTAGGATTAGTACTGATCCACCTAAGTGATGGGGCGACATTATCACTAACCTAGATAAGGGTTTGTACTTATCCACCTAAGTGATGGGGCGGCATTATCACTAAACTAGATAGGGATTAGTACTTATCAATCTAGATGAGGGTTAGCCCTCATCCACCTTGGTGATGGGGCGCCATTATCACCAACCTAGATAAGGGTTAGTACTCATCCACCTAAGTGATGGGGCGGTATCATCACTAACCTTCCAAAGGGTTGTACATTTCGAAATCTATCTTGGTCTTTTCCACACCTATGCTATCCTATATAAGCATGAGTTACTTAAGCATATTTTACTTAAACATTGATCATACATGCAATATTATTATATTATGCCTATTGCGTATTGTTATGCATTTTGATTATGATGTCTATCTTTTGTATCATTGCATCCTTCATACTTAGTTCATTCAAATGTATTAATGCATACTCTATGCCTACATGATATTACCATGTAGGAACCGGAGCTTCATTTGGTCATCATATTCCTCCATGTGGCTAGGGGTATCTATTCAAGCTAGTTGGTGAGTTCTCATGTTCGAGGGCAATATCTATGTTCTTAATCTATGTATTAAATACTATCATTTTTTGGTATACTTTTGCTATGAGGGTGAGCCCAGTTACTTGTGTTGGCCCCCGTTAAGTCCTATCTTAGAGGTGTTGTTGGGCAAATTATGTATCATGCTTGAGCTTTGACTTACTTATAATATTCAAACTATTTAAATATGAGTCTCTCCTATAGTCCTAGTTCCCCTTATTTATGTTTCTTACGTTGTTTTGCATTGTTTTTATGACCAAGGATGTGTAATGATATGCTACGAGGCTTGATTGGGGTTCTTTTGGGTTCTTTGTTCGCCGATCACGTCTAGGCCCAAGGCTTGAGTTGTGACAAAGATGGTATCAGAGCACAAGGTTGATAAATCTTCAAAGTTCAACACACTACATAAATTAGAGTCCTATTCATGGTTGTGAAGCGCGCCATGACTATGATTAGGAGGCTATGAGACGTTTTAGAAAATATTTCCCTTCTTCATAATCTAAGTCATGCTATAGAGTTGTGGTAATTTCTTTCAGCCCATTAATGATTATTCTTTGCTATGCTAGAGCATGCCAAACACTCAAGGAAGAAGGGCCTAAACTCCCGAGGAGCAATCTACCAATGGTGAGCTCTGGGATGCTCTCACTATGCTTGCCCAAGTTATGGCCAATCAAGTCAACCAAGAGGCCCAAGCCCCTCATGTTACTATCCTGGGAGCTAGGGTAAGAGAGTTCATGAGGATGAATCCTCCAGTTTTCTATGGGTCAAAGGTGGAGGAACACCCACAAGAGTTCATTGATGAAGTCCACAAAATCTTAAATAACATGAATGTTAGGCCGAATGAAAAGGCAAAGTTGGCAACATACCAACTCAAGGGGGTAGCCCAAATTTGGTATGACCAATGGAAGGGGGAGAAGGGAAATAATTATGTGATACTTTGGGAAGAGTTCAAAATAGCTTTCCTCAATCAATTTTTCCCTCTTGAGCTTAGAGAAGAAAAGTTGGTGGAGTTTATGAACTTGAAACAAGGTGCTATGAGTATGAAAGAGTATGCCCTCAAGTTTAATCAACTCTCAAAGTATACTCCTCATTTGGTAGCCGATCCTAGATCTAGGATGAATAAGTTTATGATAGCAGTCTCCGATTTGGTGAGTGAAAAATGCCGGTCTGCTTTGCTAATTAGTGACATGGACTTGTCTCGATTGATAACATATGCCGAACAAATAGAGGAGGAGAAATTGAGGAAGAGAAGAGATCATGAAGCCAACAGGCCCCATCTTAAGGGTAAGTTCCAAAAGGGTGGCCGGTCTCATCATGGCCAAGGGTCTTCTCATAATTCTAAGATAGGCTTTGCTAATGATTTATCGAAGGGCCCAAAGTGTTGAAGGTGTGGCTTCAAATGTTGGATATCCAAAGTGTGGTAAGGATCATAGTGGCCCAAGCTTGAGGGGCACTAACACTTGTTTTGGTTGTGGGAAGATGGGTCACAAAAAGTTTGAATGCCCTCAGAATCACAACAAGGGTAAAGGTGGTAAAGTTGATAGAGAGGGATCTCCAAGGCATAATCATTTCTATGATCTTCAAGGGAGGCAAGAAGTGCCTAATGTTATTACCGGTAAGTTGAAGTTTCCTTGGCTTTAATGTGTGTGCATTGTTAGGGCCGGAGTGCCATTGTTTCTCTCTTTTATTCTTTTAGTTACAAGAAAGTCCATAAGTATTGATCCATGTTCATCTTGCATTAGGTTTTGCCTTGTGACTTATTAGAGTTGGTATGGTAGTTTATGGTGTTATACTTAGGATAGAATAGTTGCATGCATTCTAAGTCAACAAGGAGATTAGAATGATATAAGCATTATGATATGAGTATGGGTCTCTAGATTAGGGTCTTGGAAAGCCCTACCTGTATATGGTTGTGGTGCTCTCAAGTAGGATGACTGTGGCTAGCTTAGCATATGTGGATAATGATGGCAAAGAGGAGACTAGTAGGGTACATCGGTTGGCTATGGTTGACTATGGGTAGGTTAGCATATGTGGATAATGGTGGTAAAGAGGAGACTATTGGGTCCATTGGTTGGCTAGGTTGGAAGTAGGATGAGGGAAGTTAGGAATGATAGTATAGTGTCCTTGGTGATTCCAAATCTTCTTGGGTTAAGAGGTCTAGATTAGGCAAGGCCTTGATTCTGCCTTGATAGATTTGGAAGTTTTGGGTGAGAAAATGATAGAGTGGAGGCTGGATGGGATGTGTTGGTGACTCTAGTGCTATAGCACTCCTTGAAATTGTGGATGATGTGGAGGACAAGTTGGCTTAAAGGAAAGTTCCGGTGTAGGTATTGGATGGATGAGTGGAAAAGTTTGTTAATAATGATATGGTGTTCGTCAAGGCCCCTTTAGAAGAGTTGTCCATTCGTATGTGTTTCTCGAGGAGCTGGTGCGGGTATGGAGAAGCAATATCCGTATCTCTTTCATTCTATTCAAGCTTATGATCACATGTCAAGTCCTTTTTAATAATTTCGAGTCTCAAGTTTTGGTCCTTATGTCATTGCATGCATTTATGTTAGTGTTGATAAGATTATGAGAATTTTGATGTACATGTTGAAATTTCCTTGGAAATCATGTTTATGTACATTGTTGCATTCATATTTGGGTAAAGTCTTCATGACTACTTTCCTTGTGTACGTTTCTTTGACATTCGGGGAGGAATGTTTCCAAGGGGAAGATATTGTGACACCCCAAACTTTATGCTCTTGTGTATCCATGTTTCAAGCCTCATTTGGTTAGGTTGGGGGTGTACTAGATTCATGGGAGACTCCTACTCGGATAACCGTAGTAATGTATCCATGTTTCAAGCCTCATTTGGTTAGGTTGGGGGTGTACTAGATTCATGGGAGACTCCTAGTACCTACACGAGTTCAAGACTTACCTCCAAGTTGAGTTTTGGGTGTTGCTTCATATAAGGGTCAACTTTATACTAGCATAACTCTTAGGATATTTGGAACTAGGTGGCCTATGACCAGTCAAATGAAAGCCCTTTGCATTAGCTTTGCAACACAATTTGTTTCAACCTCATTCTGACATTGGATGAAGGAGTTATGACCATTTTCGTGAGACCCTCCCCTGCAATGAACCCCAATGGGCACCCATACGGGCAGATAGGGGCAGTGTGGTCTTGTACGGCTCGTGTGAAGGGGTACGGGTTGTGTCACCTGGGCGTGTGGTGGCCAACAATATTTTCTTGTCTAAGTGAGGTGGGTCGGACTAGTACATGATCCGTGTAACACTACATGGTCCATGTAACACTACACAGTCCGTGTAATGCTACACGGTCCGTTACCTACACGGTCTGTCAAAGTGGCTGTCAAAGTAACAAGACATCAATTTTTTGAAGTTTCCCAACTTCCATTTTTTTCACTAAGGAACTTCACACCGGCACTCTATACGACCCGTGGAGTGACACACGACCAGTGAAGTCTCCAGTGAGACGACACTTTGCCAATTTTTCATTCGTTCACTTATGGCGTCTCCGTAAATTTTAATTACTCTAATGCCCTTAT
>DF359673.1:3670-19732 GCA_000787875.1 Solanum virginianum
CTACCACCTATCTATAAGCAATATACTTTACCTTTCAATTACCTTTGAGATGATCTTTTGGTGGTCACAATATTAGAGCTATAGAACTGTATAGGCAGTATGTGACATGTAAATAACCATACAAAACAATATGCCAATGAAAAGAGTACGTTGGACAAATAATGAAATGCATAAAAGTGTACGACCTCGCTATTACCTTGAGACAACCTTTCCTTACTCCAAATATTAATATAGAACATAATAGGTGTTAAAACTAGTATTAGCAGCCAATAACACATCTTGGCAGCCCAAACTCATAAAATTAGAACATACGGGTAGCAAGTGTGTAGTTATAAACCCAAGCATTTCCAATTTTAATTTATCACCCAAACTCATAAAATTAGAACATACGGGTAGCAAGTGTGTAGTTATAAACCCAAGCATATCCTTTCAACCTTTTCGCCCCTAATCATAATTTCTCATACACATTCTCATATACACCTCATGTACAGCCTATTTTAGTACCTTAATAGCCTTATAAAAGCCTACAAAATAGAACACTCAACAATTCTGCACAACATATAAATGGGCAGCATAACGTTACATCCCTTCGCTACATTTCAACATCGATAGTTCCAAACTTCTTCCAACTTTAATCAAACTATTTCCATGACTTTTTACACATAAAACTAGTATTATAATAGTCCATAAATTCTACCAAATTAGGTAAAGGTCATGACATAACAATTCCCAATTTTTAGCTCACAAGTTTCTTTTAAGAGTACAACTAAGATATCCTACAAAAATCCATCTTTGTGGACTGTAACAGTGGTGAAACAGCCTGGTTACATCACTAAAAACCCAACCTTTGTTAAATACATATGTCTTACTTCATAATACAGCCAACCAAAAAGAGAAAAGCCTCTTAATTCACAAGAAAAGTGCACAACAATCCTTAGAACACAATCTGTCCAGATTTCCAGCACAAGTATAACTAACATATAGATCTTGTTTTTCATGCAACAAGTATAACAAATATATGGATAGTTCCACTTACCTTAGCCTTCAAGATTCAAGTTTTCTTTAAGAATTTAGAGGGTTGTATGGACTGCCTTGAGAGATGAAGATGCGAGAATTTGGGGAAAGCTCAAAATTTTAAAGGGTGAAAATGACTTAGGCTACTTTCACTCTCTTATTGAAAGCATATATGGCCGAGTTACTGTAGCCCTTTTGACCATGTCTTGACTAATATTACCAAGCTAAAAATGCTGTAGCTTGGACCTCATCTTTGGGCCTAAATGGGTCACAAAAATGGATGGGCCTTGGTTACCCATTTTCCCAATTTCTTGTCTATTTAATTTGGGTCCAATTAGTCAAGTAAGTTTTGAGGACTTTGGGCCCTCTTATTCTTCCACTTGGGCTGTAGGCACAGTCCATTTATGTTGCTAATAAATGTGCTAAAGTTACTCTCTTAACATGGATTTTATCCATACTTGGACTTGGACAAATTCAATGTTGGCCTCTTCTCTATTTAGCTAGCAAGTTCAAAACAAAGTAAGTAGATGTATGGTACTAGTATTATAAAATGTGGGGTGTTACAGTCATGCAAGTTGCTAGTTCATGCATCTTAATGCTCACATGGGTTATTGGTTGGTTTGCAGATAAAATGCCCCCAAAGGACAAATGGGCAATTCAAACTCTCCAACAGAGGTTGATGGATGAATCCTCTGAAACTGAGCAATCCGAGGGCTCTATAGAAGTCCACAGAGTCAGGGTAGACCTTGAAGCCAATAGACCCCAAACCCGGGAGCTTGCAGTACAGATGCCCATGAAAGTTAGTAGTTCCTTCCAGTCTGAAGAGGAGGAACAATAGGGTAATAAGGATGGGTCAGATAGCAGCCTACCACAAATGACCCCCTCACACTCAAGGTCAGAATTCTAGTTGGAAAGCACCTCCTAGACCCAGCAGGAGGAAGTCCAATCCCAACCCCTTGCCGACCGCAAATGGTGTGATCTAGGGATAAAGGAGGTATATGATCAGGGTTTAGAGCCCAAAGGACTGGGCAAACTGGTATGGCAATTTCATGAAGTCACGACTAAATGACTCTAGGTTGGGTAAAGTGCCTGGGTTGGATGCAGAGTTAGATAGACATGGACTATGATGGACCACACAGTAGCTGAGCAAATATGCCCCCTTTGTAGTTCGTGAGTTTTATGCAGCTTATATTGCTTCACTCCTCTGGGGATTGCCGAAGAACAAGAAGCCGATCAAGTAGCCAAGGTTATAGGTGGTATCAGTCAAGGGGTAGAAGATTTTCCATTTTAGAGGAGACCATTCATCTGGTTCAGTTTGGGCCTAATTACAGCGTACCCCAACCTACTGCAGAATATGATGGGTGTATTGATAAGATGAGGAGAGCGGTGACTGAGAAGGACATCAGGGCTAGGACGAAGCTTCTATATTAGATTTCTAGCCAAATTTGTGAGGAGGGGTTCAAGCCGACATGGGTTACAAACCACGCTGATCCTATAGTGAAGGCCCACCTCTCTTTTTGAGCCAAGTTTTGGTGGTCTATTATCTGTTAGCTTATCAGGCCTACTTTCACAGATAATATGATAACTTTAGAGCAGGCTATGTTATTAGCTAGCATCTTAGCTGGTTATAAGATAGATTGGGCCCAAATCATCTCGAAGCAGATCTATGAGGCAGTCGTCCGGATGAACACCTCACTGCTATTTCCAATTTTAATTTATCATTTGTGCAGTGCAATGGGTATGCCTATTATTCCCCACTAGGACTAGCACATAGAGGCTACATGCAACATGAATCCCAGCTTGATAAAGGATGATGAGAACCCGGTGGCCTTACCCCAAGCAACTCCTTTTATTTCAGAGTCATTCCCTGTAGAGCCTCTGACTCAGAGTGCATCTCCAATAAGTATTGGCACTACTTTAGTTGCTACAGAGCCCACACCAGCAGGGGAGAAGTCCACACCATCCTCCAGCACTCTGGCACTAGCAATAGCTTCATTACAGGTTGATTCAATCATTACACTTTTGCTTTTTAGGGGACTCAAAGAAGAGGATGAAGGCATTCGCACGTGACCTGGTAGATGAGCGAGTTAGAGCGGTGGATGCTTGAGTAGATGCCTTTGAGGCGAGAGTCTAGCGGTGACTTAAGGGAGCTCAATTTGCTAACACGAGTGTTGTGACTAAGGAGTTGGCCAAGTTTAAGGCTGAATTATTATAGATGTTGGCAGCTCCTATTGCATCCCCAGAGGTGGCACCGACAGATGATAAGGCATTCGAGTGGCTAGACGATCATCCAGATGTCCATGGGAAGAGGCCCCTTGAGCATGATAATGACCTAGAGCTAGCCCTGAAGAGGCCAAGACCAGAAGAGGATCCCATACCAGAGGAGGTGGTGCAAGAGTCGCTATTATTGGCGGCTATTCAGAGAGATCGGGAGCAACACACCCTATAGAGAGAGAGTACTTCTGGTACTGCTGTAGAGAGGTTGATACCCTAAAATGCCATAGACCAGCTAGAGCTTGGTGCTTGATGCACCATGATGTTTGACTTCTTTTGATCCCAGTTCTTACTTTGTCATGATGGATATTTTGCTCTCTTATTAGACAATCTTTTTATTATGTTGGTTTTTAGATATGTTTGAATATTTCTAGTTTGGATGTTATTTTTACTTATACTTTGGATGTTAATTTTTGGTTTTTAATGTATATATGTATATATTTCCATATTATCGTGTTTTGTTTTTGTTCTTGTCTTTACTTTGAGGACAAAGTATCCTATTTTGGTGGGGTGTAGGAAGTTATGGATTAAGGTGAAGTCTGAGTAGCCTTGAGTCTATAACTTCCCCTATTTTTGATCCCAAGGTTTTCTTGTCGTGCTTCTTTTTCCTTGTGGATGTTTACTTTTCTGTTGAACCAACATGTTTAAGTAGTGTAGATAATGTGTAAATTCATAGTAATATTGTCTATTGGCATATACATAATTTTTAGTTGTGTTTTTAAAGTTTTGATGAATTGGGTACCTTCAAAATTTTTAAGGTTGTGATTATTGATGCATTCATACATTTTTTAGTATCTGGCAATGTTTGTTCTGATATTTTGAAGGTAAACTGAGATTGAAAGCATGACCTATAAGTCTATACTTTATTGTGGGTGCAATGCCATGTGTGTTGTGAGCTTATTTTGCTGCATTCATGAATCTTGTATGGACTCAGAACTTATCTTAGTACTCTAAGATTGGTTTGGTGATTTGGTTGATATAGAAAGGATCTTAGGCCTTTGTTCTTTGAGTGAACTCACTTTTAGCCTAAATGACCCACCAAATAAGTGAGTGAATCCCTTGTTCTAAATTATTAAGCTTCTCATATACTTATTCTTTCTTAACACCTTGCTAGCTTAACCTTGTTTGATGAAATACTTTGATATTGACCCTGGTCTATCCTTGGACATGTAAACCTTAATTGAGGCTAAAAGCCTAATTGAGGGTGGCTACAAGTTGTGGCCCTGGTGTGAGGAATAGATATTGTGTACTTCACCTCAGGCTAAAAGCCTAAGTTGCGGGTGGCCTTTATTGCTGTAAAGTAATAGCAATGAGGTGGTTAGTTTGGAAATAAAGAAAGAAATGAAAAAGTATGAACTGAGTGAATAAAAAGAAAAGAAAAGTGCCTTGAGAGAAAAAGTAGCAAAAATGAGTTTAAAATTAAGGTACAACTAAAAAAAGAAAGAAAACACTCAAGAAAAGTTCAAAATAGGAGAATAAGGGTGGATTGATTAAAAAGGTTGGATTATGAAAGCAAAACGTGTTGGTAAACATCGTTCAAGGATATCTTTTAGTCACTACTTTCCCAAAATACCATATGGAAGCACCCTGAACCTATGTTACAAACCTATAAATCCTAAAGTGATCCAACTCTACTTTATCACCAAGCCAGAAGATGAGTATAGAAGCAATCCTGTGGTGTTAGTCAGTATACATTGAATATCAATTGTGAAAGTGAGAATGCTTCCTCAGTCCCTGAGTTATAAATGCTTTTGAGTGAGTATGAGGGACTTCTTTCCACTAAGGGCATTTTAACTACTTGACTAGCATAAGACTATACCAGTAATTATGGATGATTGATGCTCCTTAGCTTGTCATAGTTGGATTACTAGGTATTTTATTATGTTCTTGTTTGCTTAATAACTTTGCAATCCTGTTTTGAAAGTAGTAGTTGGGTACCTGAATCAAAGGAGTTATTATATATGCCATTAGTATAGCTGCTATGTATTTCTCTTTGTTTGCATAGATTGAGTCGTCGCTTGAGGACAAGCAACAATTCTAAGTTGAGGGTGTGGATGTGCTATCAAAATACAACATATTTGATGCCTAAAACAAGGGATTTTATGAGTTCGTAATGCAACTTTTTATGGGTTTTATGTGTTTTTTTGCAAAATAGTTAGGTTGGCATAATTTTGAAGAAAAGTTGCAGATTTTGCTGAAGCTTAGGACATATAAGCACACTTACGGGTCATAGCCCAAGCTATAAGTCATAGGGTGTATCGTAGCAAGAATAAGAGACCAAAAATTTAGCAATCTGCTAAGTGGAGGTCACCCTTACAAGGCTATCCTACGAGTCGTAAGTTTCACTACGAAACGTATAGGTGGACTCATAGAAAGAATTAGAGAGCCAAAATGTTGGACCAAAAATTGAAGGCCAAGACTACGAGAAGAACATACGAGTCTTAGCTCAAGCAACAACTCATACTTATGGGTCATACCAGTTTAGTCTAAGATACAAAGAACCATATATGAGACCCCAACTATGACTGGTAGGCCATCCTACAAGTCATACCTGCGAGATTTGTCAGCTGCCAGCTATCTTTTCTATGTAAATTATAGGGTTATTTTGTAAATACTATATATAGTTTAGGTTAGCATTTTAGAAAAGAGTTTGACCAGGAGACATTTTACAATCATCTTTTTAAATCTTTCTTAGTTTTAGATTAGTTTATTTTTTTCTCTTGTGGGAACCATGGGTAGTTGACTTGAGATAACCTAGGTTTCTTGCATTTCTATTATTGGAGTTTTGCATGTATTATCTACTTCCCTTCATTACGATTATTGTTTGGAGGTGGCCAACACCAAACCCCGCCTACTATCACGATCCCAACCAAGGTAGTGACGAATAGGAAAAGGGAAGTTAGATGACAGGATTGGATCGATATCTTCTCATCTAATCAACCGAACCTGACCAAAGAAAGGTTGACTAGGATAATTAGTAACGATTAGTTGGCACACCATGGTTGCCGACCAAGCGCCATGGTGAAATTGGACCTTCACCTTCACAAGAGGGCTGGAAGAACCTAAGTTACCATCCTGCATGTGAATCTTCAATTGTGGTTATATTACCTAGGGTAATCGAGTCAACAAACCATAGGAAACACAATTCCCAAGTTATCCCTAAAATTGAGTATTTTCCCACATAGTAGTATAGTCATAATTTTACTTTTATTTATGAATAACAAACACTCCCCCCCCCATTTAGAGATTTTAGTTATTAATGCTTGAAATGATTAATAGTGAAATCTTGTAGTAAAACCCCGTATTCCCTGTAGAGTCAACCCTAACCTTCAATTAGGTTAATTACTGACAACAACTACTTTCTTATTGGAGCGTGAACATCAGATGTCTATTTTTGTAACCCCTCATACTTTCTGGTTAGTTATGACAATAATTGCTTTCTTATTGGAGCGTGAATATCAGATGTCATAAAAAATTATGGCGCCGTTGCTGGGGAATATAGCTAGGTTTTGATTTTATATCACTATTAGTTAGTTCTAGTGTTGATTTCTGAACTCTGCTGTATTTTACTTTTTCTGTTTGATTTTGTTAGTTGATTTTAGGTGCTTGTTAGCTAGCACCATGACTGAACAAAAGTTCTACATTGCAAATGACTTGTTGGAAACTTTGCAAAGGCGCATTCTATTTTAAGAGTAAGAGTCCGAAGATTCCTAAATCTATCTACAAAATTTCACTCAAACATTGAGGGGAAGGGGGTTCTTGGGATGAGACATCCTACTTTGGAAGCCATGGCTCTTCAGGTTTTCCCCATGACTCTCCGGAGTGAAGCTGCGGAATGGTGGTCAATTTTCCCACATGATATTTGCTCTAACTGGGACAAGTATAGAGAGTCTTCCTCATGAACTTCTATAAGGAGTCCAATAAGAAAATACTGCAGAACAACATCTTTAATTTCAAAAGAGTGCCAGAAGAACCATTGGTAGTTGCTTGGGAAAGGTACAAGCAGTGCTTGGCAGCAAATCAAAACCATGGTCTGACTGATAATAAATTGGTAGCAAGATTCTACCGAGCATTAATCTTTGAGCAACAAGGGCAGGCTAATGCATTGTTTGGAGAGATCTATTGGGAGTTCATAAGGTGACCATTTAATGAGATCACTGAGAGTATGGACATCTATCTACAATTGCCCAAGTCTACCAACTTTCTCAAGGGTAAGCCAGACCATCTGCTAGTGCATCTATAAGAGCCTCAAGTAAACCCAAAAGGGAAAATGTTGCACATTGGATGAGGTTACCATACAAGCATTGTATCACTGATAAACTGACCTGGATTGAGCAAATGCTTGAACAAATCCTGATCAAGGTGAATAAGCAAGATGATATTGTCTGAGAGATAAAGTTTGATGTACTCAAATATAACTAGAGACTAGAAAAACAAACTATATCAATGCAAAGTCTTGGTGATAGGATAGAGCAGGTTGTTGAGCAATTAGGTGCATTGCAAGATGAACAAAGGAAGAGTAGAAGGAGTAGTAGTGGAGATCATGGAGAAGTCGGATTATCCATAATGACAAATTCGAGCCATGACGTTAAACAAGGTACTTCTTGGGTGGCAACCAAAGCATCTTTTGTGTTTACATTTATCTTGAGACATTTTCATTTGTGTAGCCTATTTAGTGGTAGTTAATATTTTGTTGAGACTGCTAAGACTTTGAACCACTTGTGTCAACTTACATTATAATACATCTTAAGTCTTTGTGTGCAGGAACAAAATAGGAACTGAAGAGTGGAGAAACTTATGCACAAAACATCATATAAGAGTAAGGCTACAAGTCATAGTCATCACCACGGCTCGTACTAATGTTTGTAGAAGGAAAGAGTAAGTCTCAGAAGTAGGCACTTGCACTATGAGCGAACCATACAATTTGTAGGGTCCTCTATGAGATGTAAGCCGGGTTCGTAGTATAAAGGTATGAAATCAAAATTTCCCAAGTATTGGATTTTCTACGAGATCAGGATGTACTAGTCATATGTTGCCCTATGACTCATAGTCGTGGTCCCATAAAACTGATCTGTAGAATTTTAAAAGGTGCACCATTTGAATATTAAAAGACTAACGTCTTTTGGCTCTTCATGTCCTTTCATGAAGCATTTCAATTCACTTTATAACTCCCCCTATCATCCCCTTTCACTATTTTATTGATCCCCTAAATTATTTACCCACTAACATTCCCTAGCAAGTGAAAATTGCACCAAGAACTCGGCCTGCTTTCTTGATTTCTCATCAATCATTCATCCATTTATGCAGTTAGTTCTCATGGTTAATTTTGGTTTATCTCTAAAATAGTGTTGTCTTGTGGATGTTTGAATGAATGCCTTATGATCATAATTAGTAAATCCATATGATGGTGATTGTAGAAGTGGGAAAACAATGTTGCATAACTGTCTATATCCCTGTAACGGGTCGAATCTTGAATTCTACCTTAGTTGGGTGACCTTGATTTCTGATATTATGGCTATGTGCTTTGTTGCATAATTTATAGGTCATTATCTTGTGAAATTATGTGGGGTTGAAATTGTTGGATTGGGGGTGTTATAGTTCTTTTATGGTAAATTACACATGTGTATCCCCTTGAATGTGCATTGATGTTTTCATTTGTTGAAGTGCTTTGATCAGATAAGGGGAAATTCATGCTTTGTTTTGAGATGATTATTAATGAAGAGTGTTTAGGCTTGATGCTATGTCACCCATGCTTTTATTTTTGTAACCCCTCATACTTTCTGGTTAGTTATTGGTCTTTGTGGAAGGGTTGGAGACCTCCTGGGTGCTCTCTGTTTTTTGCTATGAGGACCTACTTTGAGTCGTAGGTCACCCTATGAGTCGTAGTAGACCTTTGTAGTAGGCAACAATCACCTAGGATACCTTAATATTTTCCATACGAGACTCACCTATGACATGTAGCACTTGTTACGTGTCGTAGTAGTGGTTTCCTGGCCTTGATATGAACTCTCAAGATGTCTCTGAAATTAGATACAAGCTCGGCCTACGACTCATAGGACACCATACCAGTCATACCTGCATCTCATAGAAGATTCCAGAATGTATTTCCCTTATATACCTTAGTACCATGAGGCTACCATATGACTCATAGGTTGACCTACGAGTCGTACCTCCACCTCATATCTGCAACCCTATACCTAGTTCAGTCATTTTACTTAAGAAATTTTATTGTTTGGTATATGATTATTTTATGTGTATCTTATTGATAATAAACATCATGGAACTTATGCTTTGGTTTGTGATGGTTTTTGTAGAGACAATGTCTCCAAGAGGACGAAGAGTTGTTGCCCCAACCCTAGGACACCAACTAAGGGATGAAACATTCGATGAAGATCAATCCAATGAAGAGATGAATGTGTAACTTGACCCCGAAGTCAATGTACCTTTCACCAGATCATGAACAAGGATACCAATAGAAGCCCCTCCTAGTCTGAAGAGGAGGGTGACGAGGAAGGGTCCGATGATGCCTCACTTTCTGAGTCTGGTTCCCCAGAGCCGCCGATTCTTCTTACACTGTCACCTCCATAGACCCTCAAAACATGAGATGGTGTGTCCTAGGGATGAAAGAGATTTATGAAAAGGGACTGGAGCTGAAAAGCTAAGGGAGGCTAGTAAGGAGATTCGAGGAAGCTAGGCTAAAAGATTTAGGACTAAGCAGTGTACTAGGGTTAGAGGCTGAAATTGAGTGGCATAGGCTTTGTTGGTTGTCACAAGCACTAGGCAAGTATACCCCGTATGTAGCTAGGGAGTTTTCTACCTCCTACTATGCTGCTATTTGCAGAGATTTGCCAAGGCTCAAGAAGCCCATTGAGTAGCCATGATTGAGTAAAGTCCAAGTAAGAGGGGAGGTTTTTAAAATATCAGAAGAAACCATCCGAAGAGTGAAATTCAGGCCAAACTATAGAGTGCCACATTTCACTGCAGAGTATGATCATAGAATTGCAGAAATGAGAAGGGAAGTGAATCAAAAGGACGTTGGGCTGAGAATAGAACTTTTTCGATGGATAGAAAGTTAAATTTGTGAGGAAAACGTCGAGCCAACATGGGTTACGAACTACATGGAGCATATTTTGAAGGCCCATCTCTTATTTAGGGATAAAATTTTGGTGGTCCATTATTCGCTCGCGCATCAAACCCATTTTCACGAATAATTTGATCACATTGGAGAGAGTTGTGTTGTTGGCTAGCATTTTGGTGGGGTGTGAAATTTACTAGGCTCGACTTATGGTAGAATGATATATATGAGTTAGCAGTCCACACTCAATAGGTATAGCCATTTCCCATTCTGATACATAAGTTATGCAAGGCGAGNNNNTCTAAATGCATTTGAGTGAGTGTTAGCAGTCCACACTCAATAGGTATAGCCATTTCCCATTCTGATACATAAGTTATGCAAGGCGGCAGGGGTATCGGTCTTTCTCCACTTGGACCCTCATATAGAGGTATTGCAAGGTAGACAAAAACCCTTTAGCCCTACAGAGAGTTATTCCTCCTCCTATCCAAGAGCTATTTCCAGTAGAGCCCTAGACTTAGGGATAGACTCCAACTGCTATAGAACCCACGCCAGCTGTGGAGATCGAGTCCATACTATCCTCTAGTACTCCAGCCCCAGAAGTAGCTTCATTATAGGTTGATCCTCTTAAATCTGTTGTTTCTTTTTAGGATTTATTACATAGGGTGGCTACGGCCGAGTCCAGACTTTAGTCTGTATCTGCATGGGTCAGACCTTCGGTAGACCAGACAGTATGAGACTTCGAGGGGAGGATGAAGACATTCACCCATGCATTAGTAGATGAGAGAGTTAGAGCAGTGGGTGCCAAGTTGATGCATTTGAGGTGAGGGTCCAACAAAGACTTGAAGGAGTTCGACCTGCTTACATGAGCACTATGACTGAGGAGTTGGCCAAGTTTAAGGCCGAATTATTATAGATGTTGGCAACTCCTATTGCATCCCTAGAGGTGGCACTGGTGGATGATGAGGCATTTGAGTGGCTAGCTGATCGTCCAAACATCTTGGGAAGTGACCCCTTGAGTAGGTTGACCTAGAGCCTACCCAGAAAAAGCTGAGACTAGAAGTAGAGCCCATACCAGAGGAGGTGGTGTAGGAGTCGCTACTGATGGCGGCTATTCAGACAGATTGTGAGCAGCATACACTACATGGAGAGAGTAACTCAGGTGTAGCTGGGGTCCAGATTTCTGAGAAGGAGGATGCGACTAAAGACCTACTGACCAGCCAAAGATCCGTGGTTGATGCACCATGATGTTTGACCCTTTTACCCCAGTTCTTACATTTTCTTTATGGATATTTTGTCCTGCTGATTGACAATTTTTACCTTTATGTTGTTTTTGGATGTTTGTTTTGGATAATGTTTTCTTACTTTGGTTTTGGATACTAGTTTTTAAAAGTTGGTTTTTGATGTACATATCTACGCTATGTTTGCTATTTTCGTATTTTAAGTGTTTTTCCTTTGAGGACAAAGTATCCTATGTTTGTGGGATGTGGGAAGTTATGGATTAAGGTGAAGTCTGAGTAGCCTCGAGTCCATAACTTTCCCTATTTTTGATCCGAAGGTTTTCTTGTCATGCTTCTTTTTCCTTGTGGTTGTTTACTTTTCTATTAAACCGGCATGTTGAGGTAGTGTAGATAATCTATAAATTCATAGTATTGTTATCTATTGACATATACATAATTTTTAGATGTGTTTCTAAAGTTTTGATGAACAATTGGGTACCCTTAAAATTTTTGAGGTTGTGATTATTAATGCATTCATACATTTTTGAGTATATGGCTATGTTTGTTCTGATATTGTAAAGGTAAGCTAAGACCGAAAGCATGACCTGTGAGTCTATACTTGATTGTGGATGCAATGCCATGTGTGTTATGAGCTTATTTTGCTGCATTCATGCATCTTATATAGACCTAGCACTTGCCTTAGTACTCTACTATTGGTTTGGTGATGTGGTGTATATGGCAAGGATCTTAGGCCTTTGTTCTTTGAGTGAACCAACTTTTAGCCTAAATGACCCACCAAATGAGTGAGTGAATCCCTTGTTCCAAACTTTTGAGCTTCTCATGAACTCATTCTTTCTTGATACCTTGATAGCTTAACCTTGTTTGATGAAATACCTTAATATTGGCCCTGCTCTATCCTTGGACATATGAGCCTTAATTGAGGCTAAAAGCCTAAGTTGAGGGTGGCTATAAGGTGTGGCCCTGGTGTAAGGAATATATATTGTATACTTCACCTCAGGCTACAAGCCTAAGTGGAGGGTGGCCCTTATTATGGTAAAGTAATAATAATAAAGTGGTTAATTGGGAAATCAAGAAAGAATTGAAAAATTATGAACTGAGTGATGAAAAAGAAAAGAAAAGTGCATTGAGTTGAGATAAAGCAGTAAAAATGAGTTTGAACTCGAGGTACAACTGAAAAAGAGAAAGAAAGCACTCAAGAAAAGTTCAAAACAGGAGAATAAGTTAAAAAGGGTTGGATTATGAAAGCAGAAAGTGTTGGTAAACATGGTTCAAGCATAGCTTTTAGACACTACTTGCCCAAAATACCACACCAAAGCACACTGAACCTATGTTACAAGCCTATAAGTCCTAAAGTGATCCAACTCCAATTTATAACCAAGCCAAAAAATGAGTATAGAGGTAAGTCTATGGTGTTAGTCAGCATACTTGAATTTTAATTACAAGAGTGAGAATGCTTCCTCAGTCCCTGAATTCTAAATGCATTTGAGTGAGTATGAGGGACTTCTTTTCATTGAGGGCATTTGCACTACTTGATTAGCATAAAACTATACCAGTGATTGTGGATGGTTGATGCTCCCTAGCCTATTATAGTTAGATTGCCACATATCTCATTATGTATTGTTTGCTTAATAACTTTGCAATCCTGTTTTGCAAATAGTAGTTGGTTACCTGAATCAAAGGAGTTGTTGTATATGCCATTAGTATAGCTGCTATGTATTTCTCTTTGTCTACGTAGATCGAGTCATCGCTTGAGCATAAGAAATAATTCTAAGTTGAGGGTGTTGATGTACTGTCGAAATACAACACAGTTGATGCCTAAACCAAGGGATTTAGTGAGTTCTTAATGCAAAATTTTATGGTTTTTATGTGTTTTTGTATTTTTCTTGCAGAAAAGTTGGGACCCGATATGTATATATACCCCTCTTTCATGTATTTTTCTTACTTGGCATGTACCTTGTATGAACCTAGCAATACATAGAGAGCAATATTGTACCTTGTACTCACTTGGACATTAATAGAAGTTATTTGAGCATACTTACGAGTCATAGCCCAAGCTACGAGTCGTAGGGTATTTCGTAGGAAGAATCAGAGGCACAAAATTTAGAAATCTGCTAAGTGAAGGTCATCCCTATAAGGCCATCCTACGAGTTGTAAGTCTCACTACGACTTGTATAGGTGGACTCACAGCATGAATCAGAGAGCCAAAATATTAGACCAAAAACTGAAGGCCAAGACTACGAGAAAAACATATGAGTCATAGCTCAAACAACACTCGTACCTATGGGTCACACCAGTTTAGTCCAATATGCTAAGAACCTAATACGAGACCCCGACTATGACTCGTAGGTCATCATATGAGTCATACATGCGAGACTTATCAGTTGCCAACTGTCTTTTCTAGGTAAATTCTAAGATTATTTTATAAATACTATATATAGTTTATGTTAGGGTTTAAAAAATAGTTCGACGAGGTGACATTTTTACAATCATCTTTTGAATCTTTTCTTAGTTTTAGAATAGGTTATCGTTCTCTCTTGGAAAACCCATTTTGGGGATTGCAAATCTTACCTTGTACTCATGTAAAACAATCAAGATTTTGGGTTTGCAACTTGTGGTGCCTACACTCTTCATTGTTGTTGGTAAAACACTCAATTATGTCTTGTATGTACATTTTTGCTTGTTTTGCCTTAGCCATGAGTAGCTAAGCACCCACAACCGGGGTTGTGGGAACCAAGGACAGTTGACTTGAGATAACCTAGGTTTATTGCATTTCTATAATTGGGGTTTTGCATATATTGTCTATTTCCCTTCATTATGATTTTTTTTGGTCATGGCCAACACCAAACCCCACCTACTATCATGCTCCCAACCAAGGTAGTGACGAATATTAAAAGGGAAGTAGATGGTAGGATTCGATCAATATCTTCTCATCTAATCAAATGAACCCGACCAAGGAGAGGTTGACTGGGACAATTGGTAACTACTAGTTGGCACGCCATGGTTGCCGACCAAGTGCCATGGTGAAATTCGACCTTCACCTTCACAAGAGGCCTGGAAGAATGTAAGTTTTCGTCCTGCATACTACTCTTCAATTGTGGTTATGTTACCTAGCATAATCGATTCAACAAACCATAGGGAATATAATTCCCAAGTTGTCCCAAAAATTGAGTGTTTTCCTGCAAGTAGTACAGTCGTAATTTTACTATTATTTTTGAATCACAACCCCTCCCCATTTAGAGATTTTAGTTATTGATGCTTGAAATATTTTGTAGTGAAGTATTGTAGTCAAGCCCTATATTCCTTGTGGATTCGATCCTAACCTTTGGTTAGGTTGATTGCTAACAATGACCACTTTCTTATTGGAACATGAACATCAAATTTCATTAGTACCAAAGGGCACCATCTTCCCCTTGGGAGAAAACCTCCACCTTGCCCTCTTTCACCAAGGCCCTAATGTGCTATTAAAATACAACACAGTTGATGCCCAAAACAAGGATTTTGTGAGTTCTTAATGTGCCTTGTTATGGTTTTATGTGTTTTTGTGTTGTTCTTGCAAAAAAGTTAGGTTGGCATAATTTTGAAGAAAAGTTACAGATTTTGCTAAATCATAGGACATACGGGCTTACCTACGAGTCATAGCCCAAGCTATGTGTCATAGGGTGTCTCGTAACAAAAAATAGAGATCAAAAATCTGCTAAGTGGAGGTCAACCCTATGAGGCCATCCTACGAATCGTAAGCCTTACTACGACTCATATAGGTGGACTCGTAGAAAGAATCAGAGAGCCAAAATATTGGACCAAAAACTGAATGCTAGACTACGAGAGGAGCATATGAGTCATAGCCTAAGCAAAGACTCATACCAGTGGGTCATACCAATTGAGTCCAAGATGCCAAGAACCTGATACCAAACCTTGAATACGACTCATAAGACTGCAAGACATACCAGCTGCTAGTTGTCTTTCCTTGTTATTTCTCGGGTTTGTTTGTAAACAGTATAAATACATTAATTAAGGTTTTCATTAAAGGGAGATCAAATTCCAAAATTTAGAACATAGAACTTGCCTTTGAATATTCTTTCAAGAATAGTTTAGGGTTTTAGCTTATTTTATCTTTTTCTCTTAGAAACCACATTTTGGGAATTGCAAATCTTGCTTTGTACTCATAGCCAATCTCTCAAGCTTTTGGGTTTGCAACTTGTGATGTCTACACTCTTCATTGTTCTTTGTAAAACTCTCAACTATGTCTTGTATTTGCATTCTTGTTTCTTTTGCCTTAGCCATGAGTAGCTAAGTGCCCACTATTTGGGGTTGTGGGAACCATGGGTAGTTGACTTGAAATAACCTAGGTTTATTGCATCTCTATGATTGGAGGTTTGCATGTATTCTCTATTTCCCTTCATTATGATTGTTGTTTGATAGTAGCCAACACCAAACCCCGCCTACTTAGTTTTAGAATAGGTT
>DF359673.1:19798-45536 GCA_000787875.1 Solanum virginianum
AACCCCGCCTACTATCATGATCCTAACCAAGGTAGTGACGAATAGGAAAAGGGAAGTAGATGACATAATTCAATTGATGTGTTCTCATCTAATCAACAAAACCTGACCAAGGAGAGATTGACTGGGATAATAGGTAATGGTTAGTTGGCACGCCATGGTGGCCGACCAAGCGCCATGGTGAAATTCGACCTTCACCTTCACAAGAGGGCTGGAAGAACCTAAGTTACCATCCTGCATGCGAATCTCCAATTGTAGTTATGTTATCTAGGGTAATCAAGTCAACAAACCATGGGGAACACAATTCCCAAGTGTCCCTAAAATTGAGTGTTTCATCGTGTTTTAGTTTAGTGTTTATTTTACGTCATTTTTAAATCACAAAAAACCCCCATTTAGAGATTGTAGTTATGAATGCTTGAAATAATTAGTAATGAAGTCTTGTAATCAAGCCCTGTATTCCTTGTGGATTCGACCCTAACCTCTGGTTAGGGTAATTGCTGACCACGACTGCTTTCTTATTGGAGCGTGAATATCATTAGAAATTATGGCTCCGTTGTCGGGGAATACGACTAGGCTTTGACTTGAGTTCACTATTAGTTACTTATAGTATTGATTTCTAGATTCTAGTGTATTTTACTTTTGTTTTAGTTTTTGTTAGTTGATTTTAAGTGTAGGTTGGCTAGTACTATGACTTAACAAAAGTTCTACATTACAAATGACTTGTTGGAAACCTTGTAGTGGCGAGCCCTATTATATGGGCAGAAGTTCAAAGACCCCAAAATTCACCTACCTAATTTTACTCAAACGTTGAGTGGGGTTCTTGGGACAAAACATCCTACTTGGGAGGCAATGGATCTTCAGGCTTTCCCCATGACTCTCCGGAGTGAAGCTACAAAATGGTGGTCAATTCTCCCACCCATGTTTGTTCTAACTAGGGGGGAGGTACAGAGAGTCTTTCTCATAAACTTCTATAAGGAGTCCAATAAGCAAAATCTACAAAATAAATTTGCAATATCAAAAGGGTGCCAGGAGAACCTTTGGTTATACCTTTGGGAAAGATACAAATAGTGCTTGGCAACGAATAAAAACCATGGTCTGACTAATCATGAATTGGAGGCTAGTTTCTATCGAACACTAACCTCTGAACAACAAGGGCATACTGATGCATTATTTGGAAGGGATATTTGGTCATCTAACGAGATAACCGAGCATATGGACAAGCTTTCTGCAGTTGCCCAAGTCTACCAACCCTTTCAAGGATAGGCCGGACCATCCACTAGTGTATTTAAGGGATCCCCAGGTAAACCCAAAAGCGAGAATGTGTCAAATTGGTTGAGGTTACCGCACTAGTATTGCATCACTAATAAGCTGTCAAGGATTGAGCATATGCTTGAACAAGTCTTGATCAAGGTCAATGAGCAAGATGACATTGTTCAGGAGATAAAGTTTGATGTTCTCAAAAGTAACTACAAAGAGGAATAACAAACCTTGTCAATGCAAAGGCTCAGAGATAGGATAGAGAAGCTTGCTGAGAAACTAGAGGCAGCATAGGTATGATTATCAATGATGGCATGGTTGAGTCGGGATGTTAAAAAAGGAGCTTCTTGGGAGGCAACCCAAGCATCTTTTATGTTTTGGATTATTTTGAGTCATTTTTATTCATTTAAATTGTTGGGTGGTAGGTTAATGTTTTGTTGTAAGTATTAAGACTACTAATCAGCTGTATTATCTTGCATTTAAGTCTATTTGGAGTAATTTGTTGCAGGAACGAGCTAGAAAAAGGAGGAGTAGAGAGATTTATGCTTGGAGCAGCTTCTATGAGCAGACCTATGAGTCATAGTCACTACTATGACTCGTAGTCATGCCTTGTAGAGTGAAATGGTGAGTATCAGAAGTTGGCACACATACTACAAGCCAACTTTATGATTCATAGGGTCCCTTACGAGTCATAAATGGGGGTCATACTACCCTGATATGAAAGAAAGATTTCTCAAGTGTTGGGTCTGCTACAAGATCGGGACATATGAGTTGTATGACATCCTATGATAGTGTCACATATATCTTTGTTTTTGTGACCCCTGATGCTTTCTGGTTAGTTCTTGGTCTTTGTGGGAAGGTTAGAGACACCCACAGTGTTCTCTATTTTCTACTACGAGGACCCACTATGAGTCATAGGTCTCCCTATGAGTCATAGTGGTCTTTCGTAGGAGGTAATAGTCATCTATGATGCCTTAACATTTTCTATGTGAGACTCACCTATGACTCATAGCATCTGTTATGAGTCGTAATGGTGTTTTCGTGGCCTGCATCTAAATTTTCAAAATGTTTCTGGAATGAGATACGAGCCCAAACTATGACTCATAGGTTACCCTACGAGTCGTACCTATGTCTTATAGCTTATTCTAAAATGCATTTCTATCTGTTGTCTTAGTTCAACGAGGTTGCAATATGACTCATGGGTCATCCTATGAGTCATACTATCACCTTGTACCTATAACCATGCACCTGGTTCAGCTATTTTACTCAAGTAATCTTATTGTTTCTTGTTTGATTATTTCATTTGTTACTTGTTCGATTGGATGAAAACATTATAGGACTCATCCTTTGATATGTTGCCAATTTTGCAGAGATAATGTCTCCAAGAGATCGAAGAGGTGCTGCTTCTATTTCAGGACACCGACTGAGAGATGAGACATCAGATGATGAACAATTTTCTAAAGAGAGAAATGTGTAATTAGATCCTAAAGCTAATGTGCCCATGACGAGATCACAAACAACAAGGGTCTCGATGGAAATGGATAGTCCCTCCCAGTCAGAAGAGAAGGGCGACGATGAAGGATCAGATGATGATGTCTTACTTTCTCGAGGTATCTCAAAGTCAGCCAAAGGAGACTGTTCCACAATAGCCAGCCAATTCGACTTACACTATCACCTCCACAGACCACCAAAGCACAAGATGGTATGTCCTAGGCATGACAAAGATTTATGAAAAAGATTGGAACCAAAAAGTCAAGGGAGTCTGGTGTGGAGATTTCATGAGAAGGCAAGGTTAAAATACTCAGGGCTAAGTGGTGCACCAAGACTAGAGGCTGAAATTAAGCACCATGGACTAGGATGGCTATCACAAGTGTTGGGAAAGTATGCCCTCTACCTGGTCTGAGAATTCTATGCCTCCTACTATGCTACTTTATGTAGTAATCTTTTGAGGCACAAAAATCCCATTGAGAAGTGACGATTAAGTGAAGTACTGGCCAGAGGTGAGATTTTTGATATCTCAAAAGAAACCATTCGGAGGGTACAGTTCGGGCCGAATTACAGAGTACCGCAATCCACAGGAAAGTATGATCATAGGATTGCAGAAATGAGGAAGACAGTTAATCAAAAAGATGTCAGGCTGAGAAAAAAGCTTGTTAGGTGGATAGCGAGCAAAATCTTCGAGGAAGGGGTTGAGCCAATATGGGTTACAAATATCATTTAGCATATTTTAAAGGCCCACCTTTCATTCAGGGCAAAGTTTTGGTGGTCCATCATCCGGTGTTGCATCAGACCAATGTTCATGGATATTGTGATCACGTTAGAGATGGATGGGTTGTTGGTTAGAATCTTGGCAGGGTACGACATAGATTGGGCTCGTATTATGGCTGAGCAGATTCATGAGGTAGTAGTCCACACCCAGCAGGCATTGCCATTCCCCATCCTAATACATAGATCATGCAAGAAAGCTGGTGTGCGGGTTTCCCTCTACTTGGACCCTGATGTAGAGGTTGTGCATATGATGGGACCCAGACTAATCAAGGTTGATAAGAACCCAATAGCCCTACAAAGAGCTATTCCACCCCTATACCAAATTCTTTCCCGATAGAGCCTCTAATTCAGAGCTCGACTCCTGTTGTTACAAATATTACTCCAGCTATTGCAGAAGCTTCACCAGCTATTGTGATTGAGTCTAGGCCATCTTCCAGCACTCCAACACCAGCATCGTCTGGTATATAGGCTAATTCTATTCTTTTTGTTGTTGCTTGTCATGCACTACTATGGAAGATGGTTATGGTGGAATCTAGGTTACACACTTTATCTGCAAAGGCTAGACCATGGGATGACCAAACCATGTGTAATCAGAGGAGAGGATAAAGGCATTCGCCTGTGATTTGATTGACGAGCAAGTTAAAGCGGTGGATGCCCGAGTCAATGCTTTTAAGGCAAGATTCTAGCGGAGTCATGAGGGAACTAGGCCCACTGACATGAGTGTAGTGACTAAGGAGTTGGTCAAGTTCCAGTCCAACCTATTGCAAATGTTAGCGGCCCCTATTGCAGTCCCAGAGGTCACACCAATAGGTGACGAGGTGTTTGACTGGCCAGCTGAGCTCCCGCATGCTAATGGAAAGAGGCCCCTCAAGACAGATACTCAAGAGATGAGCTAGAAGAGGCCTTGACCTGATGACATAGCAGACCCAATTGAGGAGCCAATACAAGAGGAGGTAGTGCAGGACTCGATTCTATTGCCAGCCATGCAGCGAGATAAGGAGCAACGACATCCACATAGATAGAGTAGTTCACGTACAGTTGTGACCCAGATTACTGAGGAGGAGATAGTGCCCCAAGACCCCACAGATCAATTAGAGACTGATGCTTGATGCACCATGATGTTTGATTCTTTTTTACCCCAGGAGGACAAAGTATCCTATTTTGGTAGGGTATAGGAAGTTATGGATTAAGGTTATGTCTGAGTAGCCTTAAGTCCATAACTTCACCTATTTTTGATCGGAAGGTTTTCTAGTCGTGTTTCTTTTCCTTATGGATGTTTAATTTTCTGTTAAACCGGCATGTTTAGGTAGTGTAGATAATATGTAAATTCATAGTAGTGTTATTTGTTGTTACATACATAGTCTTTAGATGCTTTTTAAAGTTTTGATGAAATATAGGGTACCTTCAAAAAGTTCTTTGAGATTGTAATTATTGATACATTCATGCATGTTGGGTATCTAGCAATGTTTGTTCTGATAATTGTGAAGGTAAGCTAAGGCTTGAAGGATGACCTATGAGTCTATACTTGATCGTGAGTGCAATGTCATGTGTGTTGTGAGCGTATTTTGCTGCATTTATTCATCTTATATGTACTTAGAACTTGTCTTAGTACTCTAAGATTTGTTTTACGATGTGGTTGATATGGAAAGGATCTTAGGCCTTTGTTCTTTGAGTTAATACACTTTTAGCCTAAACGACCCTTGTTCCAAATTTTTTAGCTGCTCTTGTATTCATTCTTTCTTGACACCTTGCTAGTTTAACCTTATTTGATGAAATACCTTGATATTGGCCCTGGTCTATCCTTGAACATGTGAATCTTAATTGAGGCTAAAAGCCTAAGTTGAGGGTGGCTACAAATTGTGGCCCTGGTTTGGGGAACAGACATTGTGTACTTCACCTCAGGCTAAAAGCCTAAGTTAAGGTGGCCCTTATAGTGGTAAAGTAATAATAATGATTTGGTTAGTTGGGAAATAAAGAAAGAAATGAAAAATCATGAGCCGAGTGAAGAAAAAGAAAAGAAAAGTGACTTGAGTTGAGAAAAATGTAACAAAAATTGAGTTCAGAAATAAGGTATAGCTGAATATAGAAAGAAAGCACTCGAGAAAAAGTTTGAAACAGTAGAATAAGGATAGGTTTATTTAAAAAGGTTGGGTTATGAAAGCAAAAACTGTTGTTAAACATGGTTCAAGGATAGCTTTTAGTCACTAATTACCTAAAATGCCATACCAAAGCCTCCATAACCTATGTTACAAGCCCATAAGTCCTAATGTGATCCAAATCCACTTTATCACCATGCCAGAAGATAAGTATAGAGGCAAGCATATGGTGTTAGTCTGTATGCATGAATTTTAATTGTGAGAGTAAGAATGCTTCCTCAGTCCCTGAATTATAAATGCTTCTTGAGTGAGTAAGAGGGACTTCTTTCTAGTGAGGGCATTTACACTACTTGATTAGCATATGGCTGCACTAGTGATTGTGGATGGTTGATGCTCCTTGGCTTATCATAGTTAGATTGTCAGATTCATCATCTTGTTTGTTATGCGCAGTGACTTTGCAATCGGGTTTTGAAAATTATAAGTGGGTACCTGAATCAGAGGAGTTGATGTATATGTCATTAGTATAGCTGCTCTGTATTTCTCATTGCTGCGTAGATTCAGTCATCACTTGAGGACAAGCAACAGGCCTTCAATTTTATATAGGATGGATGAAGATCTTGTTTTTTCATCACCTCATCAATCAAAGAATACTTAGAGCCATCTATAACAACTGCACCACTATTACCATCCTCTTCCAACCAAACTCCCAATCTAGCCAACCGATGAACCGCCCTGGCCATCTCCTTCTCAGTACCATCAAAATGTGCTAGGCTACCCATGGACACCCTACTCAAGGTATCCGCCAGAACATTTGCCTTACCCGGATGATAATGCACACTCGTATCATAGTCCTTAAGAAGTTCTAACCATCTCCTTTGTCTCAAGTAGAGATCCTTTTTGAGTGAAGACATATTGAAGGCTCTTATGATCGGTCAACACATCTACATATACCCCATATAAGCATTGACACCAAATCTTTAATGCAAACACCACGGCCGCTAATTCTATTTCATGGGTGGGGTAGTTCCTTTTATGTACTTTGAGTTGTCCAGAAGTATAGGCTATGACCTTACCATTTTGCATCAACACACAACCCAAACCAACCTAGGAAGCATCACAATACACAACAAATCCCTCATGCCCATCCTGTAGTGACAATATAGGAGCGAACACAAGCCTATCTTTCAATGTTTGGAAGCTCCTCTCGCATTCATCGGTCCACACAAACTTAACTTTTTTTGAGTCAATTTTGTCATTGGAGAAGAAATAGAAGAGAACCATTCACAAACCTCCCATAATAGCCCGCTAAACCCAAGAAACTTCTAATGTTCGACTGGGTCAATGGTCTAGGCCAATTTCTAATCACATCGATTTCCTTTGGATCCATCTCAATAGCATCCCTCGACACCATATGTCCTAGGAAGGCAACCTCCCTTAACCAAAATTCACACTTTTCATAGTTAGCATACAATTGCTTATCCCTTAATCTTTGCAAAACAACCCTCAAATGATCCCTAGGCTCCTTCTCACAATGAGAATAGATCAAAATGTCATCAATGAAGACCACAACAAAGGAATCAAGGTAGGGTATAAAGACCCTATTCATTAGTTACATAAAAATGGCCGGTGCATTGGTCAACCCAAAAGATACTACCACAAATTCATTGTGCCCATACCTAGTCCAAAAGGCCATCTTGGGAATATTAGACTCCCTCACCTTCACTTGATGATACTCAGAGCGAAGGTCAATCTTAGAGAAATAGCTAGCCCCTTGCAATTGGTCAAACAAATCCTCAATCCTTGGAAGAGGATACTTATTCTTGATAGTGACCCTATTGAGTTGCCGGTACTCAATACAAATCCTAAGGCACCCATCTTTCTTTTTCACAAACAACACTGGAGCACCCCAAGGTGATTGGCTAAGTCTAATAAATCCATTCTCTAATAAGTCCCTCAATTGTTCCTTCAACTCCTTTAACTCTGCTAGGAATAGCGATTCATTGACTATCGGGGAGGAGGTCTATGCCAAAGACTATTTCCCTTTCGAGAGGAACACCGGAAAGGTCATTTGGGAAGACATCAAGAAATTCATTTACAATCGAAACTAACTTTATGGGAAGGACTTTAGACTCTATATCTCTAACCCTCAGAAGATGGTAAAGACACCCCTTAGAGATCAACGTACGGGCTTTAATGCAAGACATGAATCTACCTTTGACCACCACATCTTCACTTTCCCGCTCAAGGAGGGGTTCATTTGGAAAATAAAATTTGACCTTATGGGTTCTACAATCAATAAAAGCATAGTACGCATGCAACCAATCCATCCTAAGGATAATATCAAATTCCACCATGTCTAAATCAACAAGATCACAAGGAAAGATTTTATTCAAAATGCAAATAGCACAACTTCTATAAATGTTTCTAGCAATAATAGATGCCCTAATAGGAGTAGAAACCTCATATGACTCATGTAACAACTCAGGGTCAACATGGAACTTTTGGCGAATAAAGGGGGTAACAAAAGAAAGAGTGGCACCCTGATCAATCAATACACACACATCAAAGTCAAAGATTTTCAACATACCAGTGATGACATCGGGGACTTTATCAATCCCTAGCCTTCCATACAAAGCATAAAATCTATTGTGCCTTGGGGCACCATCTTATTGGCCACCTCTCCCGAAAGTAACCACATTAGCACCTTATGGATGAACCTCTTTGCCCTTGTTGCGATCTCGGGGGCAATCCACCTTTTTGCGACCCACTTCCCCACAACCAAAACATGCATTAGTATCTCTCAATCATGGGCCCCTATGCCTCTTACAACACCTAGGACACACCTTATTAGAAACTACAACACCAATACCTTGGGGACTTAGGAAGTTATTGAAAACCCCCCTATTGGAAGCATGAGAGGACCCTTGGCCTTGGCGGACTCAGACCCCCTTTTGGAACTTACCCACGAAATGGGACCTCTTGGCCTCATGAATTCTTCTCTTCCTCGATTTCTCCTCCTCCCTTTGCTCGACATAGGTCATCAACCGAGACAAGTCCATGTTACTAATTAGCATGGCAGACCGGCATTCTTCACTTACCAAGTTGGAGGCCCTCGTTACAAACTTATTCATCCTAGATCAAGGATCGACCACCAAATGAGGAGCATACTTAGAAAGTGGGGTAAACTTGAGGGAAAACTCCTTCACACTCATAGACCCTTGTCTCAAATACATAAATTCCACCAACTTAGCTTCCCTAAGTTCAAAGGATAAGAAACGATTAAGAAAGGCCACCAAAAACTCCTCCCAAGGCACCATATACCATTTCTCTTATCCCTCTTCCATTGGTCATACCATATTTGGGCTACCCCTTTGAGTTGGTACGTTGCCAACTCTGCATTTTCATTTAGGCCAACACCCATGATAGTTAAAATCTTGTAGACCTCATCAATGAAATCTTATGGATTTTCATCCACCTTTGACCCATAGAACACTGGAGGATTCATCCTCATGAAGTCATTTAACTGAGAGGCCGGTGTAGGAGGATGAGGGGCTTGGACCCCTTAGTTGGCTTGATTAGCTACCACTTGTGCAAGCAAGGTGAGAGCATCCCTAAGCTCTTTATTGGTCAGTTTCTCCTTGGGCGTGCGGGCTCATCTTTCCCTCATATTAGGCACGATCTAGCATAGCAAAGAACAATTGTTAGGGGGAAATCTTACTTCAACTCTATAGCATGACTTAGAATATGAAGAAGGGAAACATTTTCTAGAACGTCTAATAGCTTCCTACTCATAGTTATGGCGCACAACACAACCATGAATAAGACGCTAATCAACATGGTGTGTTTGACTTCGAGGATCTAATAACCTAGTGCTCTAATACCACCTTTGTCATGATCCAGGCATAGAGCCTAGACATGACTAGCGAATGGGGAACCTGAAGGAACCCTAAACAAGCCTCTTAGATATCATTACACATCCTTGGTCACAAAATCAATATAATACAACAAGAAATAACAAATTGGGAGAATTGGGGCTAAGGGAATACTTCAATATCATGAACAACAAGAATCGATAGATGTCAAGCTAATAGCATAGATACATATCATGTCCAACAACACCTCTATTACATAGATAAGAGCAGGGGCCAAGACAAAGCAACCGGGCTCACCCTCATAACTAAAGTAAATAATAAAGAAGAGTGTCTCAATACATAATAAGAGAAACTTAGACTAAGGTCCCCGAAGTGAAGGACTTACCAACTAGCTTGAGTAGTACCGAACTAGCCATGTGGAGGAGGAAGATGATCAACCTGTGCACCAGTTCCTACATGGTGACATTATGTAGGCATAACATGTGCATTGGTACATTTGAATATACTAAGTATGTAGGATGCAATGCAATAAGAGATAAGCATCGTAGTTGAAATGCATAGAAATAGACAATCGCTAGCATAGTAACCATAGACATGCATAATTAGTGCTTAATTAATCATGCTTACGTAGGACATAATATACGTGTAGGAAGAGACCATTCATTAAGGGTGGATCATCACACCCTACAACCCTTGGTGATTAAGGTACAAACCTCATCAATAGGTTGGTGGATCGTCGCACCTTACTACCCTTGGCGCCGGAGTACAAATCCCCTGATAGACTAATGGATACAAACCCCCAACAAGGTTGGTGGATCATCGCACCCTACCTCCCTTGGTGCCAGAGTACAAATCAACCGATAGGTTGATATGTACAAAGCCCCAACAAGGTTACCCGGCTTACAAGCCCCGAGTAGGGCATGGTCATATTCCAACACCATATAGAGATCACCATATACATGCATTCATTCATTATCATTTCATCATCATATAGTCATTTAACTCACAAGACATGCATTGGACCTTTAATTACTTAAGAAACCATAACCAGACATTTTATCAAACACTTAGAGGGTATGTAGTGATAGTATAAAACCATGCAATTCAATAGTTAAATCATGCTAGAAATCTCAATCTAAAACCTTCAATAGATACTTGGTAACACCCTCAAGCAATTTACATTAAAACCCTTCATCAAATCTTACAATAGACCTTGGCTTCATACCTCAAAACATAGTAAAACAACCACAATTTCATGAGCTTCAACATAGTGTGCAGTGATTTTCATTATAAAATAGACTCAATTGTAAATCAACTTTAAATCATGCAAATTAGAGAAAAAGAAAGCTTGGGTATCATGGGTGAAAGGAACCTCAAGACCCATTTGTAAATCAATTTTAAATCATGCAATTTAAGTAAAAAGAGGGTTGGGTATCATGGGTAAAAGGAACCCATGAAAAAAACCTACATACCTTAGCTTGGAGATGAACTTGGTGAAGATTGGAGATGGATACTTGAAGCTTGAAGAAGAACCTTGAAGGAAATCCTTAGTTCCATATGAGGGTTTGAGACTTGAATTTAGGAGTGAAAAATTTGGCTAGGTGTTTGAGTGAGTACTGGGAAATGTTTAGGATTATATAAGGGTGAAATATGGCTAAGTATAGGTATTTTCACATGCAAGAACACTTAGGCCTAAGACTTAAAGTCTTGGACAGAAGTTAGAAAATTGCCCCTATTTTAACACTATTGTACGTCATGTGGAAAGCGTGCAGTAGCTACTGGAATTCATCATTTTAAAATTTGAAATTGCAATTCGTTCACTCTAAAATTGGGGTTACACCCTTTTCACCCTAATTTTGATCCCTTGAACAAGAATATGATGTTGGATTTCGATATCATGCACAGATTTTGAGATATAAGGAAATTACAATTTAGGCAGTTCTGAGGCACATTATCAAGCACATTTTGGGGTCGTTTCAACGACCCTTACCACACTTCATACATGCATCAATAGGAGCAACACTCTAACACCTTGGGCCTATATTTCTTGAGGGTGTTATAAGGTGTTGATTAATGTGGTCCTTTAGTTCCTCAACAACCCATAGCCGAACATTTTATCAAACATTTAAAATCATTTGCAACCCTCTTATCCAATGCATGAGTAGACCTTTGGCCTTGATGGAACCAACCACTCTTTTGGAACTTACCCTCAAAACGGGCTCTCTTGGCCTTATGACCCCTTCTCTTTCTCAATTTCTGCTCCTCTATTTATTTGACATAGGTCATTGAACGTGAAAAGTCTATGTCACTAATCAACATGGTGAATTAGGACTCCTCACTAACCAAGTCAGAAGCACCCATCACAAATTTGTTCATCCTAGATGTTGAGTCGACCACCAAATGTAGAGCATACTTAGGAGTTGGGTAAACTTGAGGACATACTCCCTCACACTCATAGGCCCTTGCCTCAAATTCATAAATTCTACCAATTTAGTTTCCCTAAGTTCAAGAGGGAAGACCAATCAAGTAAATCCGCCTTGCACTCTTCCCAAAGCACCACATAGTTGACTCTCTTCTCTTCCATCTATTGTGTGAACCATATTTGTGCTACCCCTTTGAGTTGGTAGGCTGCCAACTTCACCTTATCCTCTGACCTCACACCCATGATAGAAAAAATCTTATAGACCTCATCGATGAATTCTTGAGGGTCCTAATTCACCTTTGACCCATGGAATTTCGGGGGATTCATTCTCTTGAAGTCTCTCACCCAAGAGGTCGGTAAAGGAGCATGAAGGGCTTACGCCTATTGATTGGCTTGTTTAACCACAACTTGTGCAAGAAAGATGAGACCATCCCTAAGCTCTCCATTGGTTGGTTGCACCTTGAGTGTGTGGGCCCATCTTTCTCTCATGTTAGGTATGATCTAGCATAGAAAAGAATAATTGTTAGGGGGCAAAACTTACTTTAATTCTATAGCATGACTTAGAACTTGAAGAAGGGAAACTTTTCCTAAAATACCTCATAGCCTACTATTCATAGTTGTGGTACACAAGACAACCATGAATAAGACTCTAATCGATGCGGTGTATTGGACTTTGAGGATCTAACAACCTAGTGCTCTGATACCAAGTTTGTCACGACCCAAGCCTATGGCCTAGACGTGGCATGACACGTAGGAATCCAAGGGGACCCTCAACAAGTCTCTTAACATATCATTACACATCCCAAATCATGGAAGCAATAGATCACAACAAGAAGTTGTAAATTGGGACAATCGAGGCTAAGGGAAACACTTTCATATCATAGACATCAAGAATAAGAGAGTCAAGGCTCATAGCATAGATACATAATATTTCCAACAACATCTCTACTACATAGATAAGAGAGGTGGCCATTACAAGTAACTAGGCTTAACCTCATAGTCAATACATAACATAAAAGAAAGATAGTCTTATTACATAGCAAGAGATCATAAGTAACATCCCCTGAATGGAGGACTCACCATAAGCTTGAGAGACAATCATACTAGCCACGTGGAGGAGGAGGATGATCAAGCGATGCTCTGGTTCCTACATGGTGACATCATATAGGCATAGAGTATACGTTAGCATGTTTGAATATACTAAGTATGTAGGATGCAATGCAACAAGAGATAGGAATCATAGGCAAAATGCATAATCATAAGCAATAAATAGCTTACGAATAATATGACATATATGAATGATGCTTAAGTTAAATCAAGCTTATATAGAACATAATATGAGTGTAAAGAGTGACTATTTTAGTGCAATCCAAGGCCTAGAACCTCCTTGGAGTGATGCATGAGGTACAAACCCCTTCATGAGGTTGATGGAGTACAAACGCCCCAACAAGATTGATGGAGTACAAACCACCCAACAAGGTTGATGGGTACCAACCCTCAACAAGGTTACCTAGGCCTTTCACCACCCAAGTTAGGCGATTGAGGTACGAACCCCTCAAAAAGGTTACCGGGCCTACAACCCCATTAGCTAGGCTTGGTCATCCCCAACACTATAGAGATAATATCATATATATATATATATACACTCCTTTCATCATCATATACATACATTCCTTTCATCATCATATACATACATTCCTTTCATCATCATATAATAATTCAAATCACAAGACATGTATTGGTCCTTTAGTTCCTCAACAACCCATAGCCGAACATTTTATCAAACATTTAGAGGGTATGTAGTGCTTGGTAAAACCATGCAATTGAAGAGTATTATAATGCTCGAAAATTCAATGTAAAACCATCAATAGATACTTAGTAACACCCTCAAGCAATATACATTAAAATCCTTTATCAAATGTTACAATAGATCTTCAATCATAGCTTAAAATATGATAAAACAGTCACAATTTTATAAACCCTAACATGGTGTGCAGTGAATTTCATAATATGTAAGGAACATTTGTAAATCAACTTTAAATTATAAAATTTTGAGTAAAGAGAGCGTGGGTATCATGAGTGAAGGGAACCCATGAAAGAAACCCACATACCTTAGCTTTAGAGATGAACTTGATGAAGATTGGAGATGGAGACTTGAAGTTTGAGAGGAAATCCTTAGATTCGGATGAGGTTTCAGACTTGAATTTAGGAGTAGAATATTTGGCTAAGTGTTTGAATGAGTAATGGAGAATGTTTAGGATGATATGAGGTGAGAAATGGCTAAGTATAGGTATTTTCACATTCGGGAACACTTAGGTCCAAGACCTAAAAGTCCTAGATCACACAAAATTTAATTTGGCAAAAAATACATAGGTCCGTATCATGGACCTATTGCAAAATCAAGGTTTCTCCATCTACGCACCCTAGCTGCATCGCGCTAGGGGCTTGCAAACCTCACTGGAATTTGCATTCTTTGAAAATTAAAATTGCTAATTGTTTGCTCTTAAATCGAGGTTATACCCATCATCCACTCAATTTGACCTCCTGAACAAGAATATGAAGTCGGATCTTTTATATCATGCATGGATTTATAGATATATAAAAATTATGATTTGGGGCACTTTTAAGGCATATTTTTGAGCACCTTTTGGGGTCGTTTCAACAATCTTATGATCAAAGCCTATTAAGATGCAATTTTACCAGCTAAGTATCAATTCTATACATATAGGAGCATACAAGGTTAAATCATACTTATCAAAGGATTAGAAGTCCACTTGCCTTAGAAAAAGTCTTGAATCATGTCAAATCCACCCCTTTTTCTCAAAACTAAAGGACCACCAAGTGAAAATTGTCCTTTCACTCTAGGGATCATCATAAACATCATTAAGGATATCATTGACATGTTTATATCTTTAACAAAGAACAACTTAAAACCTTTCTTTTTATTGCCCTATTCATCATCAATATATCATGCAAAGGTTGACTTAAACTTACTAGGCTTGATCATTTACTGGAAAACTCATGAACTAAGAGAGTCATGCATAAACATGGAAAAGATATGCTTATTTAAAATATCCAGTAATAGCCCACATATCATCTTTTAAAACCCTAAATATTGGGATCATTATCATCAACTCAAAATTCATATAAATACTTAGCAAAACATTACATGAGGACATTAAAGGCAAAGTACATTATAGTGCATCACAAAATCATCATTAGCATGTATGGGATAATTTAAAGGAACTTAAAGAAATGATAAAAAGCTTCAAGGAAGGGCTTGGTGGGTTAAAGGAACCTACAAATAAACTCAAATACCTTGATTAAAGCTTATGAAGATGAATCTTGAAACCTTTGGGAAAATCTTGAAACCCTAGCCATTTTACCTTTTGCTTCGTAGAGAGAAAAATGCTTTAGAATTTTAAGAAAGTGGAAGAAAAAAAAAGAATGAGGATTCTGTAATGACCCCAAAAAGTGCCCGAAAATATGCCTTGAAAGTGGCCGAAATTGTAATTTCTATGTATCTCAAAATCTGTGCATTATTTCAAAAATTTGACTTTATATTCTTGTTCAAGGGGTCAAGTTTATAGTGAGAAGGGTCTAACCCCAATTTTAGAGCGAAGAAATCACAATTTCAAATTTCAAAATGACGAATTCTATTAGCTACTGCGCGGGTCGTGCAGCAGTGTTAAAATGGGGGCAGTTTTCTAACTTCGGTCCAAGACTTTATGTCTTGGGCCTAAGTGTTCTCAAACGTGAAAATACCTATATATAGTCATTTTTCACCCTCATTTCATCCTAAACATTCTCAAATACTCACCAAAAGACTTAACCAAATATTTCAATCCTAAATTCAAGTTTCAAACCCTCATATGTATTTTAAGGTTCTCATTCAAGCTTCAAGTTTCCATCTCCAATCATAAATATGTTCATCTTCAAAGCTAATGTATGCGGGTTTTTTTCATGGGTTCCTTTCACCCATGATACCCAAGCTTCCTCTTACTCTAATTTGCATGATTTAAAGTTGATTTATAATGGGTCTATCTTACTATGGAAATCACTATACAGTATGTTGAAGCTCATGAAATTATAACTGTTTTGCTATATTTTGAGTTATGAAACCAAGGTCTTTTGTAAGATTTGATGAAGGATTTTGATGTATATTTCTTGAGGGTGTTATAAGGTGTTGATTAATGTTTTTACAATGAATTTTCTTGTATAATTTCACTCTTGAATTTCATGATTTTACACTAGCACTACACACCCACTAAGTTTTTGATAAAATATCCAGTTACGGTTTCTTGAAGAATTAAAGGCTCAATGCATATCTTATGTTATGAATGATGTTATGAAGATGAAAGAAGACTATGTATATGATATTATGATGATGATAGAAGAAAAATATGTATATTGTATTTCTCTATATAGTGTTGAATTGACCTTAGCCAATTAAGGGGAATGTGTCAATCACCTTGGGAGGTAGGGTGTGACCATCTTCTAACCTATCAAGGGGTTTGTACCTTGGCACCATTGGAGGTAGGATGTGACCATCATCTAACCTATCAATGGGTTTGTACCTTGGAACCATGGGAGGTAGGATGTGACTATCCTCTAAGCTTTCAAGGGGTTTGTACTTAGCACCATAGGAGGTAAGGTGTGACCATTCTCCAAACTATCATGGGGTTTGTACCTAGGTAAACTATTTAGGGGTTTGTACCTCAATCAACATGGATGCTAGGGTGCAACAATCCATCATAGCATGGTCAATTTTCATACTTGTATTATAATATATGTAGCATGCCCTTACCACAAGAATCACTCATGCATGTCATCTTGTTATATGTTAGTTAATTTTTTAAGTTATGCATACCAAATGTCACTTATCTCTTTTTGCATTGTATCCTACATACTTAGTACATTCAAACATACTAACGTATACTCTTGCCTATATGATATCATCATGTATTAACTGGTGCATAAATTGATCGTCCTCTTTCTCCATATGGTTATTTCGGTACTAATGAAGCTAGTTGGTGAGTTCTCTACTTTGGTGACATTATTCTAAGCTTCTCTTATTATTTATTGAGACACTATTCTTTATTGTTTACTTTAGCTATAAGGGTGATCCTAGTTGCTTTGTCTTGGCCCCCACTCTTATATACGTAATAGAGGTGTTTTTGGACACGCTATGCATCCATGCTATGAGCTTTGACATCTATTGACTCTTGTTATTCATGCTATAGAAGTGTTTCCTTAGCCCTGGTTGTCCCAATTTGTTATTTCTTATTGTATTCTATTGCTTCCGTGACCAATGATATATAATGATATGCTATGAGGATTATTTGGGGTTCCTTCAAGTTCCCCATTGGCCAGTCATGTCTAGGCCCTAAACTTGGGTCATAACAAAGGTGGTATCAGAGCCCTAGGCTGTTAGAAACTCGATGCATAATACACCACGTTAATTAGAGTCTTATTCATGGTTGTGAAGCACACCACAAATATGAATAGAAGGCTATGAGGTGTTCTAGGAAATGTTTCACTTCTTCATGATCTATGTCATGCGATGGAGTTAGGTCCCCTAGGGCTTATTGCTAATCCCTAATAGTTACATTACAAGATATGTCTCAAGCTACTTAGGATGATGATATGACAAATGCGGAGGTTTGTAATGCTCTTTGGGTATTGACCAAAGTGGCGACAAAGTTGGCAACTCACCTCGATCAATAAGTAAGTGCCCCCGAGACTTCTAATAGTAAGAGGAGGGGTAGTGGGGCCAAGAGGGCCTATGTTAGGGGTAAGTTCTAAAGTTCTAAATTTCCAAATATAGAGGTAGTGGTGGTGTGGTGCCTTATGTTAGGTGCCCAAAATATGGTTGGTGTTATGATGGACCATGCTTGAGAGGTACTAATCCGTGTTATGGTTGTGGAGAGATGGGTCATAAGGTAATAGATTTCCTTCGGAAATGCAATAAGAGTAAGGAGGGTGATGACGGGATGATTCATCTTAGATGTCCAAAATGTGGGAGGACTCATAGTGGCGCATGTTGGAGGAACACGGGTGCATGCTTTGGGTATGGTGAGATGGGCCACAAGATTCAAAATTGTCCACATGCGCATCCTAAAGGTATAGATGGCTGACCAATAGAGCATGATAGTCACGTTGATCAAGTGGCTCATGAAGGGGATGAGGTGCCTGATGTTGCTATCGGTATGTTGAAATTTCCTTTCACTTTGATGTATTTGCATTGATGGGCCTAGTTTACCACTATACCTTTCATTATTCCTTTGGTTGCAAGTGGGTTTCATATGTGTCTCGAACTCCCTTTGGTGTCTATCTCATTGGTGAGCCTATTGTTGTTTGAAAGTTCATAGGTGTGGTTCCATGTTGATATTGCATTAGGTCTTGCCTTGTGACTTGTTGGGTCTATTGTGGTGCATTTTGATGCTATGCTTGGGATGGATTAGTTGCATACATCTTATGTCTCCCTTGATATAGGGCCCATAGAGTTAAGTTTTGATTCTCGATGAGTCTGTTCTTGAGGGGAGCTTGTAATATGGTTGCTAATAGGTAAGTTCATTTCTTGTCTTAAGGTATAATTGATCTCTAAGGGGCAGCTATGCTCTTTTTGCATAGGGTTTTATCTTATGATTTTGGCTGAACTTAGTTTATTGGTTGGAAGTCTTGAGGTGGTTTAGCTACTTACATATTGTGTCTCCTTTGATTGTAGAACCCATAAGGTTGTAATATGATAGTTAAGAATGGTTGATCTATTTGGTCAACTACAATAGGTTAGTCACTTCTCTAAGCTTGATCTTTGGTTCGGGTTTTGTTCCCGAGTGATGGTGAGGATAGGTGATACCCCTAAGTTTCTTTTTGGATTAGGAGTGAGCCTTTTTAGTATGTTGGAATTGTTTGGATGGCTTATGTACTGGCTATGTTTATGGGTTTCATGATTAGGGTCTTTAGTCCCTATCTTGGTATGTTGTGGTGGTCTCTAGTGATGAAGTATTGATTTATTTAGAGCTTGTAAACCACTTGGGGGTAGTGTTGCAAACCTTGGGGTAAGAGAAATTGTATGCTAAGTATGTGAAGTACAAAATATGGTTATAGGAGGTTACCTCCCTAGGTCATGTGGCATCGAATGATGGTATTAAGATTGATCTTAAGGAGACATATATGATTAGAAATTTGGCCTAGACCTTTGACTCCCTTGGATATTAGGAGTTTTTTGGGCATAGCAGGTCACCAACAGAAGGGTTGGAAGGGTTTGTTGTGTGTTGTGATATTGCCCGAATTGGTTTAGGTTATGTGTTGATGCAAGATGGTTAGGTGAAGGTCTATACATTTAGGTAATTTGTGATGCATGAGAAGGATTATCTTATCTATGACCTTGAGTTGGCCGTCGGGGCATTTGCTTTGAAAAATTGGATGTCATTGGTTGTATGGGGTGTATGTTGGTGTGGTACCATTCAGTAAAGTTTCTAATATGTGTTCACCAAAAGGAATCTTATCTGGAGACAAAGGAGGTGGTTAGGGCTCCTTAAGGATTATGATATGAGTGTGCATTAGTATCCCAGTAAGACTAATGTTGTGGCGGCTTCTTTGAGTAGGGTGTCTATGGGTAGCCTAGCTCATGTTGATGGTGGTGATAAAGTGGTGGCTAGGGAGGTGCATTGGTTGGATAGATTGGGGTTAGGTTAGAAGAGGTTTGAAATGGTGGTGTTATTATTGTTGATGGTTCTAAATCTTCATTGGATGATGAAGTAGGAGCATAGCAAGATCTTGATCCCTCCTTGTTAGAATAGAAAGCCTTGGTGATAGAGGGCGAGATGGAGGTTTCTACCAAGGGGGAGATAGCACCCTTAGGTACCAAGGTATGTTGTGTGTATCTTGTGTTAATGGCTTGATAGAGAATGTTCTTGATGAGGCTCATAACTCTTTCTTATTCTATTACTCTGGTTCCACCAAAATGTATAGAGATTTGAGGGATGTGTATTGGTAGGGAGGCATGAAGAAGGGCATTGCCAAATATGTTTTCGGTTGTCATAGTTGTCAGCAAGTTAAAGCTGAGTATCTAAGGCCAGTAGCCTAACCCAAGACATAGAGAATCCTACTTGAGAGAGGGAGGTGATTAACATGGGTTTTGTGGTTGGATTGCCTCAGACTTGGAAGGGTTTTGATTCTATTTGGGGTGTGGTTGATAGGATTATAATATTGGTTCAGCTTCTACCTGTTAAGACTACTTATGGTGCCGAAGAGTATGCTAAATTGTACATTCATGAGTGGGTGACATTACATGAGGACTTGCTTAGGGCTTATATATTGGAATTCAAGAGTAGTTGGGATAATCACCTCCCATTGATTGAGTTTGTGGCATGTGAGTCTTCATAGAGTTTTGAGAAAGATTGTTGAGGTTGCAAACGAATCGGAAGTGCCTCTGCATAAGGATATGGTTCATTTGGTTCTTCAATCTACTAGATTGAAGAGGTGTGTTGGTAATTCAAGTGTTATAGGAATCTTGAGGTTGTGTACATTGTGGAGGATGTGTTGACTTATGAGGAGGTCCGGAAGAGAAGTGGGGTGGAAGTGAGTAAGGGTTGATTTGTGGGGATGTAATGTTCGTCAAGGTTTGTTGGGAGAATTGTCAAGTCGAGAGTGTCTTTCACGGAGCTGGAGAGAGCATGGAAAAGCAATAATCTTATGGTAATATGTCAAACTCCTTTCTGTGATTTCATGTCTCATGATCTAGCCCCTAAGTCATTTGCATGCGTTCATGTTTACATTGAAAGGGTCACGGTGATTTTACATTTATGTTGGGATTTTAAAAATGGTGTTTTAAAGTGTATTATTTCATTCTTATTAGTGTTGAACTCTCTATGATTACTCTTCTCATTGAATTCGGGGACGAATGTTTCCAAGTGGGTGATATTGTAACTACCCCAAAAAGTGTCTGAAAATGTGCCTCAGAAGTGCCCGAAAATTGTAATTTTCATATATCTCAAAATTCGTGCATTATTTAAGAAATTTGACTCCATATTGTTGTTTAGGGGGTCAAATCTAGCAGCAAAAGGGTCTAACCCTGATTTTAGAGCAAACGAATCGCAATTCAAATTTCAAAATGACAAATTCCAATAGCTACTGCGTGCCCTCCCCGCAACGCGCAGTAATGTTAAAATGGGGACAGTTTTATGATTTCGGTCTAATACTTTAAATCTTGGGCCTAAGTGTTCCCAAATGTGAAAATACCTATACTTAGCCATTTTTCACCCTCGTATCATCATAAACATTCCCCAATACTCACCAATACACTTGGCAAAACATTACACTCCTAAATTCAAGTCTAAAACCCTCATTCGGATTTCAAGGTTCTCATTCAAGATTCAAGTCTCCATGTCCAATCTTCACCATGTTCATTTCCAAAGTTAAGGTATGTGGCTTTTTTTTATTGGTTCCTTTCACCCATGATACTCAAGATTACTCTTACTCTAATTTGCATGATTTAGTGTTGATTTATAATTGGGTCTATCTTATTATGAAAATCATTGTACACTATGTGGAAGCTCATGGAATTATGAGTCTTTTTCTATGTTTGAGTTATGAAAAACCAAGGTCTATTACAAGATTTGATAACAAGTTTTGATGTATATTGTTTGAGAGTGTTGCAAAGTGTTGATTGATGGTTTTATAGCAGATTTCTTGCATAATTTCACTCTTGAATTGTATGGTTTTACACTAGCACTACACACCCGCCAAGTGTTTGATAAAATGTCTGGTTATAGTTTTTTTAAGAATAGAAGGAAAGTATGTATATAATATTTCTGTCTATAGTGTTGAATTGACCATAGCCAATTGAGAGGTATGCCTCAATCACCATAGGAGGTAGGGTATGACCATCCTCTAACCTATCAAGGTGTTTGTACCTTGGCACCATGGGAGGTAGGGTCTGACCATCCTCCAACCTATTAAGGGGTCTGTACCATTGCAACCTATTGAGGGGTTTGGACCTCACTCACCATGGGTGGTAGGGTGTAACAATCCACCATAGTATGGTCCATTTTTACACATGTATTATAATATATGAAGCATACCCTTACTACAAGCATTACTCATACATGTGATCTTGTTATATGTTAGTTAATTGCTTAAATTATGCATACCAAATATGTCACTTTTCTCTTGTTACATTGCATCCTACATACTTAGTTCATTTAAACGTACTAATGCATACTCTATGCCAACATAATGTTATCATGTAGGAATCGAAGCTCCTCATGATCATCCTCATCCTCCCCATGGCTAGTACTATCTCTACAAAGCAAATTGGTGAGTCCTCAATTTTGAGGATAATTTCTTTGATCTTATGCTATGTATAAAGACTCTTTTTTCTTAATTGTATGCTTTGAATATGAGGGTGAGCCCGATTACTTGTCTTTGCCCCTGCTAAGTTCTATGTTTAGAGGTGTTGTTGGACAAGTTATGTAATGATGGTACAATCTTGACTCTCTTTGACTTTTTTGATGTATTATGAAATGAAGGACTTCTCTTAGTCCCTATGCCCTTATTTCTATTCTATTATTGTTGTTTAATTGATTCCACGACCAAGGATTTGTAATGATATGTTAAGAGGCTTGGTTGGGGTCCCTTTGGGTTCCTTATTCATTGTGTCACGTCTAAGCCCTAAACTTGGGTCGTGAAAAACTTGTTATCACAACACTAGGTTGTTAATGGTCCTCAACATCCAACAACATCCCATTGATTAGTGTCTTATTCATGGTTGTGATGTCCACCACAACTATGAGTAAGAAGATATGAGATGTTTTAGGAAATGTTTCTCGTCTTCTTAGTCTATGTCATGCTATAGAAGTGAAGGTAATGTTTTCCCCCTAATGATTATTTTCGATATGCTAGATCATACCTAACACAAGAGGAAGAGGAGCCTGCACACTTGAGGAACAATCGGCTCATGGAGAGCTCTAGGATGCTCTCACCTTGCTAGCTTAAGTTGTGGCTAATCAAGACAATCAAGGGGTCCAAGCCCCTCATACTCCTACTCTGGCATCTCGGCTGAGAGACTTTATGGGGATGCACCCATTGGAGTTCAATGGGTCTAAAGTGGATGAGGACTTTTAAGTGTTTATTGATGAGGTATATAAAGTATTGTCTATTATGGGTGTGAGGTTGGAAGAAAAGGCGGAGTTGGCAGCTTACCAACTCAAGGTGGTAGCCCAAATATGGTATACTCAATGGAAGGAGGAGAAGGGGAACAATAATGTGATTCTTTGGGAGGAGTTTAAGGCGGCTTTCCTCAACCGGTTCTCCCACTTGAGCTTAGGGAGGCCAAAATGATGGAGTTCATGAATTTTCCAACCTGATGTCTAGGTGAATAAGTTCATGATTGGTGTATTCGATTTGGTGAATAAGGAGTGTCGAGCCACTATGTTGATTAGTGACATGGATTTATCCCACTTGATGACTTATGCTGAGTAATTGGAGGGGGAGAAATTGAGAAAGAGAAGAGGTCATGAGGCCAAGAGGGCTCGTTTTGATGGTAAGTTCCAAACTCCCAAGGGTGGGCAATTTCATCAAGGCCAAGGGTCTTCTCATGCTCATAATAGAAGATTTTCCAATGACTACCCAAGGGCCTAAGGTGATGGTGATATGGTGCCTAGTATTATGTGTCCATCATTTGGTAGGGGTCATTGTGGCCTATGCTTGAGAGATACCAATGCTTGTTTTGGTTATGAGGAAGTAGGTCATAAGATGATTGATTGTCGATGAAATTGCAACAAGGGTAAGGATGTTTGTCCTCAAAGTCGGTGTGTTAATATGGTTCCATTTGTAAGAGAAGGTCAACAAGGTGTTGCCCTAAGGGATAATCAGTTTTGTGCTCTTCAAGGGACGCAAGGGGTAGATATGGTACTGATACTGTCATTGGTATGTTAAAAGTCTTTGATTTTGATATGTATGCATTGATAGAACTGGATGCCACTCTTTCTTTTGTTACTCCTCTTATTGCCAAAAAGTTTCATGTTGAGCCCAAATTTTTGTGTGAGTCTTATGAGGTATCTACTCTTATTGGTGCATCTATTGTTGCAAAAAAGGTCTATAGAAATTTCTCCATTTGCATCTTGCATAAAATATTTCTATGTGATCTTGTTGAGTTGGATATGGTTGATTTTGATATTATTCTTTGGATGTATTGGTTGCATGCTTATTATGTCTCCATTGATTTAGAACCCATAGGGTCAAATTCCAATTCCCAAATTAGCTCGTTCTTGAGTGGGAGATTCATGATGTGGTAGTCAAGGGTAGGTTCATGTCTTGTATTAAAGCACAAAGGTTAATCTCTAAGGGATGTCTTATCTTGTAAGGGTTAGGGATGTTGAGCCCAAACTTCTTCCTATAGAGTCAGTTCCGATGGTAAATGAGTTCCTTGATATCTTTCCTAGTGACCTTCCTAGTGTTCCTCTTTAAAGTGAAACAGATTTTGGTATATACCTCCTTCCCAATACTCAACCTATTTGTATTCCCCCTTACCGTATAGCCCCCACGGAGTTAAATGAGTTGAAGGAGCAATTGAGGGACTTGTTGGAGAAGGGTTTTATTAGGCCTAGCCAATCACCTTGGGTTGCATCAGTGTTGTTTGTGAAGAAAAAAGATGGGTCCCTTAGAATCTGTATTGACTGTCGATAACTTAATAGGGTTACCATCAAGAATAAGTACCCTCTACTAAGAATTGATGATTTGTTTGACCAACTTCAAGGGGCTAGTCACTTCTCTAAGATTGTTCTTCAGTCCGGGTATCATCAAGTGAAGGTGAGGGAGTGTGACATTCTCCAGGCGGCGTTCTAGACTAGATATGGTCATTATGAATTTATGGTTATGTCTTTTGGGTTGACCAATGCACTGACTATCTTTATGGATCTTATGAATAAGGTCTTTCCATCGTAACTTGATTTTCGTGTTGTGGTTTTCAATAATGATATTTTTATCTATTCTCATAGTGAGAAGGAGCATGTGACTCATTTGATGGTAGTGCTACAAATATTGAGGGAAGAGAATTTATATGCCAAGTATGAAAAATGTGAATTTCAGTTGAAGGAGGTTGCCATCCTAAGTCATATGATATCGGGGAATGGTACTAAGGTGAATCCTCAAAAAGACGGATGTGATTAGAAATTGGCCTACACCATTGACCCCATCAGACATTAGAAGTTTCTTAGGCTTAGTGAGTTACTACCGGAGATTTGTGAATGGGTTCTTTTCCATTGCTTCTCCCATGACTAAGTTGACTCAAAACAAGTCTATGTTTGTATGGACCGAGGACTGCAAAAGGAGTTTCCAAACCTTAAAGTATAAGCTTGTATCCGCTTTTATCTTGTCTTTACTGGATGGGTTGGAAGGGTTCGTTGTGTATTGTGATGCCTCCCGGATTGGTTTAGGTTGTGTCTTGATGCAAAATTGTAAGGTGATATCTATGCTTCTAGGAAACTCAAAGTGCATGAAAAGAATTATCCTAATTATGATCTTAAATTGGCCGCGTGATTATTGCATTGAAAATTTGGCATCATTATTTGTATGGGGTGCATATTGATGTGTTTACCAATCATAAGAGTCTCCAATATCTGGTCACTCAAAAAGATCTCAACTTGAGACAAAGAAGGTGGTTAGAACTTCTTAAGGATTATGATATGAGTGTACAATATCGTCCTAGTGAGGCCAACGTTATGGCCGATGCTTTGAGTACGGTGACTATGGGTAACCTAGCTCATATTGATGGTGGTGGAAAAGAGATGGCTAGAGAGGTCTATCACCTGGCAAGTGGC
>DF359673.1:45668-59737 GCA_000787875.1 Solanum virginianum
CCTGGCAAGTGAAACGATCTTAAAAAGTACTCGAAAATGCGCCTGGGAAGTGCTCGAAATTGTAATTTTCATATATTTCAAAATTCATGTGTGATATCGAAAATAGGACTTCATATTCTTGATCAGGGTGCAAAATTGAGTGGGAAATGGCTCTGACCCCAATTATAGAACGAATCACAATTTCAAATTCCCAAAAATTCCTTATCTAGAATTAGTCCGCATCCCTGGCGCGATGCGGCCAGGGTGCAGACTAGTGTTATTTTTGCCCAGTTATTTTTAGGTTGGTCCAAGACTTTTGGGTCTTTGGCCTAAGTCTTCCCATGTGTGAAAATAGCTATACTTAGCTATATTTCACCTACATACCATACAAAACATTTCCAAATACTCTCTCAGACACTCAGACAAATATTTCAAATTTCAAGTCCCAAAACTCATCCAGATCTCAAGAATTTCACTCAATTTTCATTTTAAATCTTCATCAAGGATATCATATCATACTATAAATTCCCAAATACTCTCTCAAATACTTAGATGAATATTTCATCCCAAACTTCAAGTCCCATAACTCATCCGAATGCTAAGGATTTCACTCAAGTCTCCTTTTTCGATCTTCATCAAGGATTCTCCAAAGTCAAGGTATGTGGGTTTCCACCATTGGTTCGTTTCACCCATGGTGCCTAAGCATCCTTTTTACTTAAATTTCTTGTTTCTAAGTTCATTTGACTTTTGTGTCTTCTATTATGAACTTGACTATGAACTATGTTGGGGTTTTATGAAAGTATGATTGTTTCAGCATGTTTTGAGCTATGAGTCTTACATGAATCTTGAGATTGGATGAAGGTTTTTGATGTATGTTACATGAGGGTATTACCAAGTGTTGGTGGGTAGTTTAACATTAAGTTTTCTTGCATGATTTCACTCTTGAATTGCATGGTTTTACACTAGCATTTCACACCCACCAAGTGTTTGATAAAATGACTGGCTAATGTATCTTAAGTTGTTGAAGGACTAATGTTTGGCATATGAGTTAAGTGACCTTATAATGATGAAAGGATGATACGTATGTGTTGATTCCATGAGAAGTATCTATCGTGTTATGAGTTGACCATAGCCAATTGAGGGGTAATGCCTCAATCACCTAGATGGGGGTGGTAAGCCATCAACCAATTGAGTGGTTGGTACCTCAATCATCTCAGATAGGGGTGGTAAGCAATCAACCAATTGAGCGGTTGGTACCTCAATCATCTCAGATAGGGGTGGTAAGCCATCAACCAATTGACAGGTTGGTTCCTTAATCATCTCGTATGGGGATAGTAAGTCATCAATCAATTGAGGGGTTGGTTGATTCCATAAGAAATGTCTACTGTGTTGTGATTTGACCATAGCCAATTAAGGGGTGATGCCTCAATCGCCTTGGGTGGGGGTGGTAAGCCATCAACCAATTGAGGGGTTGGTACCTCAATCACCTAGGATGGGGATGGTAAGCCATCAACCAATTGAGGGGTTGGTACCTCAATCACCTTGGATGGGGGTGGTAAGAAATCAACCAATTGAGGGTTTGGTACCTCAATCACTTCTAAGGGGTACTCTACCTTAGATTTCAAGTACTAAGTTGCTTGGTCTATGATGATGGTCTATTCGTACACTTGTAATATGTTCTACATATAAGCATGTTTGCTTCAAGTATCATTCATTCATGCCATATTGTTATATGATCATCTATTGCTTAATTATGCATTTTGACTATGTTTCTTATCTATTGTTGCATTGCATCTTACATGCTTAGTACATTCAAACGTACTAACACATACTCTATACCTATATAACGTTACCATGTAGGAAATAGAGCCCCACTTGATTATCTTCCTCCTCTTGTGGCTAGTGTGATATTTCTCAAAGCATGTTTAGTGAGTCCTCCATTTTGGGGACAATGTCTTTGATCATATGCTGTGTATTATGACTCTTTTCTTTGATGTATACTTATGACTAAGAGGGGTGAGCGTGGTTGCTTGTCCTCGTCCGATGCTTCTATCTATATAGTAGAGGTATTATTGGAATCTTATGATGTATTAATGTTATACTCTAGTTAGCTTACTATGTTTCTATGAAATGAATGATGTCTCTTAGTCCCATGTTCCTTTTTTACTATTTTTTGTTATTGTTTTAATGGTTCCACAACAAAGGATGTGTAATAATATGTAAAAAGGCTTGTTTGGGGTCCCTTCGGGTTCCCATTCACCGTGTCACGTCTAGGCCCTAGGCTTGGGTCATGACAAACTTGATATCAGAGCACTAGGTTGTTAATCGTCCTCGGTATCAAACACATCACGTCGATTAGAGTCTTATTCATGGTTGTGTTATGTACCATAAATTTGAGTAAGAGGCTATGAGATGTTTTAGGAAATGATTCCCTCCTTCTTCCTCTATATTGTGATGTAGAAGTTAAGGTAAGGTTTTTCCCTTAATGATTGCTATTTTCTATGCTATATCATGCCTAACACAAGAGGAAGAAAAGCTCACACACCCAAGAAATAACCTGCTCATGGTGAGCTCTGGGATGCTTTCACTTTTACTAGCGCATGTTGTGGCTAACCAAGCTAACCAAGGGGCCCAAGACCGTCGTGGTCCTACTCCGACATCTCGGGTGAGAGAATTTTTGATGATGAATCCATCAGAGTTTCATGGATCAAAGGTACTGAAGTATACAAGGTGTTGTCCAACATGGGTATGAGGTCGGAAGAGAAGGTTGAGTTGGCAGCTTACCAACCCAAGGGAGTGGCCCAAGTATGGTACACTCAATGGAAGGAGGAGAAAAGGAACAAAAATATGGTTCTGTGGGAGGAGTTTAAGGCGACTTTTCTCAATCAGTTCTTTCATCTTGAGCTTAAAGAGGAAGAAATGGTGGTGTTCATGAATTTGAAGCAAGGATCCATGAGTGTGATGGAGTATGCCCTCAAGTTGAACCAACTCTTAAAATATGCTCCACACTTAGTTGTCGACCCAAGGTCTAGAATGAACAAGTTTGTGATAGGTATATCTGACTTGGTGAGTGACGAGTGCCAGGCCGCTTTGTTGATTAATGACATGGATTTGTCCCGATTAATGACTTATGCCAAACAAATGGAGGGGGGAAAGTTGAGGAAGAGAAGGGGTCATGAGGCTAAGAAGGCCTGCTTTGATGGTAAGTTCCAAAGTCCCCAAGGTGGCTGGTTTAACCAAGGCCAAGGGTTTTCTTATGCTCCTAGTGGAAGATTTTTCAATGACTACCCAAGGCCTTAAGAGGTTTGTGGTGTGATACCTAGACACATGTGTCCTAAGTGTTGTAGGGGCCATGGTGGCCCAGGCTTGAGGGATACCAATGCTTGTTTTAGTTGTGAGAAAGTAGACCATAAGATGATTGATTGTCCACAAATTCGCAATAAGGCTAAGGATGTTCGCCCTCAAGGTCGGGGTGCTAATGCGGTTACTTTGGGTAGAGGAGGCCAACAAGTTGGTGCCCCAAGGCACAATCAGTTTAATGCTTTGCATGGAAGACAAGGGGTTGATGAGGTTCCTGACATCATCATCGGTATATTGAAAGTCTTTGATTTGGATGTATATGCATTGATAGACCTGGATACCACTCTTTCTTTTGTTACTCCTCTTATTGCCAAAAAGATTCATGTTGAGCCTAAATTATTGTGTGTCTTATGAGGTGTCTACTTCTATTAGTGTATCTATTATTGCTAGAAAGGTCTATAGGAATTGTCCTATTTGTATCTTGCATAAAATATTGCCTTGTGATCTTGTTGAGTTGGATATGGTTGATTTTGATATCATTCCTGGGATGGATTGGTTGCATGCATATTATGTCTCTATTGATAGTAGAACCCGTAGGGTCAAATTCTAATTCCCAAATGAACACGTTCTTGAGTGGGAGAGTCATAATGTGGTGGTCAAGGCTAGGTTCATCTCTTGCATTAATGCTCAAAAGTTGATCTCTAAGGGGTATCTCCATCATCTTGTGAATGTTAGGGATATTAAGTCCAAAGTCCTTACTATAGAGTCAGTTTTGGTGGTTAATGAGTTCCTTAATGTCTTTCCAAGTGACATTCCCAATGTTCCTCCCGAAAGAGAAATAGACTTTGGTATAGACCTCCTTCTTGATACTCAACCCATTTCTATTCCCCCTTACCGTATGGCGCTGCCGAAGTTTTAGGAGTTGAAGGAGCAATTAAGGGACTTGTTGGAGAAGGGTTTTATTAGGTCTAGTCAATCATATTGGGGTGCACCAGTGTTGTTTGTGAAGAAGTAGGATAGGTCTCTTAGAATGTGTATTGACTACCGACAACATAATAGGGTTACCATAAAGAATAAGTACCCTCTCCTTATTTGTGAAGAAGAAGGATGGTTCTCTTAGAATATGTATTGACTACCGGCAACTTAATAGGGTTACCATAAAGAATAAGTACCCTCTCCCAAGGATTGATGATTTGTTTGACCAACTTCAAGGGGATAGTCACTTCTCTAAGATTGATCTTTTGTCCAAGTATCATCAAATGAAGGTGAGGGAGTGTGACATTCCCAAGACGGTATTCTGGACTAGGTATGGGCATTATTAATTTGTGTTATGTCTTTTTGGTTGACCAATGTACCGGCTATCTTCATGGATCTCAGGAATAGGGTCTTTAAACCCTACCTTGATTTGTTTGTTCTTATTTTCATTAATGATATTTTTATCTATGCTGATAGTAAGGAGGAGCATATAGCTCATTTGAGGGTAGTGCTACAAAGATTGAGGGAAGAAAAGTTGTATGCTAAATATGAGAAGTGTGAATTTTTGTTGGAAGAGGTTGCCTTTCTAGGTCATGTGGTGTCAGGTGATGGTATTATGGTGGACCTTAAAAAGACAGAGGTGATTAGAAATTGGCCTAGACCATTCAGCCTGTCGGACATTAAAAGCTTCTTGGGCTTAGCCGGTTACTATCGTAGGTTTATGAATGGGTTCTCTTCTATTGCTTCTCCCATGATTACATTGACTTAAAGGAAGGCTACATTTGTGTGGACTGATGAGTATGAAAAGAGTTTCTAAACCTTGAAGGATAAGCTTATCTCTGCTCTTATCTTGTCCCTACCAAAAGGGTTGGAAGGTTTGTTCTATATTGTGATGCCTCCCGAATTTGTTTGGGTTGTGTTTTGATGCAAAATGGTAACGTGATAGCCTATGGTTCTAGGAAACTCAAAGTGCATGAAAAGAATTATCTTACTCATGATCTTGAATTAGCCACCGTGGTATTTGCCTTGAAAATTTGGCATCATTATTGGTATGGGGTACATGTTGATGTCTTCACCGATCATGAGAGTCTCCAATATGTGTTCACTCAAAAAGATCTTAGCTTAAGATGAAGAAGGTGGTTGGAACTTCTTATGGATTATGATATGAGTGTATATTATCATCCCGGTAAGGCTAAGGTGGTGGTGGATGCTTTGAGTAGAGTGTCTATGGGTAGCCTATCTCATGTTGATGGTGGGGGCAAAGAGGTGGCTAGGGAGGTACATCGGATGGCTAGATTGGGGGTTAGATTGGATGAGATTTATAATGGTGGTATTGTGGTTGTTGATAGTTGAAAATCTTCCATGGTGGATAAGGTAAAAGCAAAGCAAGATCTTGATCTCTCCTTGTTAGAAATGAAGGCTTTGGTGAAAGAGGGCAAGGTGGAGGTTTTCTCCCAAGGGGGAGATGGTGCCCTTAGGTACTAAGGTAGGTTATATGTGCCTACTGTTGAGGGCTTAAGAGAGAAGATTCTTGGTGAGGCTCATAATTCTTCCTATTTTATTCACCTCGGTTCTACTAAGATATATTGAGATTTAAGGGATGTGTTTTGGTGCGGAGGTATGAAGAAAGACATTGCCAAATTTTTAACTTGTTGTCATAGTTGCCAACAAGTCATAGCCTAGCACTAAAGTCCGAGTGGCCTAACCCAAGACATAGACATTCCTACTTGGAAGTAGGAGGAAATTAACATGGATTTTATGGTTGGGTTGCCTAAGACTAGGAAGGCTTTTGATTCCATTTGTGTTGTGGTTGATAGAATGACAAAGTTGGCTCATTTCCTACCTGTTAAGACTACTTATGGAGCCAAAGACTATACTAAATTGTACATTCATGAGTTGGTGAGATTTCATGGGGTGCCCTTCTCTATCATATCAGATCGTGGTGCTCAATTCACTTCACACTTTTGGAGGTCCTTCCAAAGGGGTCTTAGGACCAAGCTAAATCTTAGTACGACATTTCACCCTCAAAGGATGGCCAGCCGGAAAGAAGTATCCAAACTCTTGAGGATATGCTTATGGCTTGTGTTTTGGCATTTAAGGGTAGTTGGGATGATCATCTTCCATGGCTGTCATTCTAGCATTGGTATGTCTCCTTTTGAGGCCCTCTATGGTAGACATTGTAGATCATCGGTTGGGTGGGTTAAAGTAGGATAAATGGCTTTATTAGGTCCATATCTTGTTATGGAGGATATTGAGAAGGTAAGGTTAATTAGAGAAAGGTTGAAAACAGCCCAAAGTCATCAAAAGTCCTATACCGATGTGAGGAGAAGAGAGCTTGAATTTAAAGTTGGTGATTGGGTCTATTTGAAGGTGTCACCCATGTAGGGTGTGGTTTATTTTGGTAAGAAGGGTAAATTAAGTCCAAGATTTGTGTATCCTTATAGGGTGTTAAGGAGGATTGGTAAGGTGGCCTATGAGTTGAAATTGCCTAGTAAAATGGATTTGGTCCATCCAGTTTTCCATATGTCCATGTTGAGGAAGTGTGTGGGTGATCCGAATGCTATTGTCCCATTAAATATTGTGGGTGTTGTTGAAGATAACTTGACTTATGAAGAGGTTCAAGTAGAGATCTTAGATAGACAAGTGAAGCGGTTGAAGAACAAGGATGTTGCTTATGTTAAGGTCCTTTGGAGGAATCAACAAGTTGAAAGTGCTACATGGGAGGCCAAAGTGTAGATGCAAAAGCGATATCGCTATCTCTTCCATCATACTCAAGCCTAAGGTACAAATTACAAGTCCTTTGTGTGATTTCAAGTCCTATGTATCAGTCCTTATGTGATTTGCATGCATTCATGTTTATGTTGACAAGTTCATGGTGATTTTGACACTTATGTTGAGATTTTTGAAAATGATTTTTAAGTGCATTATTGCATTATTGTTGGGCTGATATCTTCATGATTATCCTTCTTATGTACATTTTGTTGACATTTGGGGACAAATGTTTTCAAGGGGGAGATATTGAACTGACCCCAAAAAGGGCCCGAAAATGTTCCTCGGAAGTGCCTGAAATGGTAATTCCATATATATCAAAATCTATTAATAATATCAAAAGTCTGACTTCATATTCTTGATCAGGGGCAACATTGAGTGGGAAAGTGATCTAACCCCAATTTTAGAGCAAACGAATAACAATTTCAAATTCTAAAAAATTCCTTATCCAGAATGAGTCTGTGCCTCTAGTGCGACGCGGCCAGGGCAAGAATTAGTGTTATTTTTTCCCAATTATTTTTAGTTCGGTTATGCGTCTTGGGCCTAAGTATTCCCATGCATGAAAATACCTATACTTAGTCATATTTACCTTCATATCATACAAGATATTCCCAAATACTCTATCAATCACTTAGACAAATATTTCACCCCAAATTTCATGCCCCAAAACTCATTCGGATCTTAAAGATTTCATTCAAGATTCAAGTCTCCATTTTTAATCTTTATCAAGGATTCTCCAAAGTCAAGGTATGTGGGTTTCAACCATTGGGTCCTTTCACCCATGGTGCCTAAGCTTCATTTTTACCTAAATTGCATGTTTCTAAGTTGATTTGATTTATGGGTCTTCTATTATGTACATGACTATGAACTATGTTGGAATTTTGTGAATGTGTGACTGTTTAAGCACTTTTTGAGCTATGAATCTTACATTAATCATGACTATGAACTATGTCGGGCTTTAGTAAAAGTGTGACTGTTTATGCATGTTTTGAGCTATGAGTCTTAGATATATCTTGAGATATGATGAAGGGTTTTGATGTATGTTACATGAGAGTATTACCAAGTGTTGGTGGGTGGTTTTACATTAAGATTTCTTGAATGTTTTCACTTTTAAATTACATGATTTTACACTTGCATTGGACACCCACCACAAAACGACCCCAAAAAGTGCCTGAAAATGTGTCTCAGAAGTGCCTAGAATAGTAATTTCCATATATCTCAAATTTCGTATGTGACATCGAAAATTTGACTTTATCGTCTTGTTCAAGGGGAAAAATTTATTGGTAGATGGGTCTAACCCCAATTTAACAGCAATCGTAGAAAATTTTGAAAATTACAAAAAATGCAATTTCCAGTGAGCTAGCGTGCTGCTAGCGCGATGTGCAAAGGGCGCACCTCAGTTTATTTTTATGCTTGTTATTTTAGTTTGGTCCAACACTTTTAGGTCTTGGGCCTAAGCTTTCCGATGCGTGAAAATACCTATATTTAGCCATATTTCACCTTCATATCACTCAAGACATTCCCCAATACTCTCGCAAACCCTTAGACTAATATTTCTCTCGAAATTCAAGTGTCCAAATCTCTTTCGGATCTTAAGAAATTCATCCAAGCTTCAAGCCTCCATTCAAATTTTCTTCAAGGAATTCTCTAAAGTCAAGGTATGTGGGTTTCAACTATTGGGTCCTTTCATCCACGGTGCCCAAGCTTCTTTTTTACCTAAATTGCATGATTTCAAGTTGATTTACTTATGGCTCTTACTTATTATGAATTCCACTATGAACTATGTTGGAGTTTGATGAAATTGTGACTGTTTTAGCATAATTTGAGGTATACATCTAAGATCAATTATGGGATTTGATGAAGGGTTTTGACATATATTACTTGAGGGTGTTATCAAGTATTGTTGGATAGTTTTACATGGAATTTTCTTGCATGAATTCATCCCTAAATTGTATGATTTTACACTAGCATTACACACCCGCCAAGTGTTTGATAAAATATCTGGTTATGACTTTTTGAGGAATTGAAGGTCCAATGCATGTCTTATGAGTTGAAATCCTTAATAATCGACTAATTATCAGCTTCAAGGATTTGATTACAAATTGGGTAGTACTTTTTTCAAGATATTTGGTAGGAATAAGTCCTTTATGTAGTTTTTAATTTATTTTTAGTTTGTTTCTAATTTTTTAAGTTTATCATTGTAAGAGGGGGTACTCCAAATCCTTTATATTCCCTATCGAGAGCCATGCCCGGAATGTTGTATTGGCCCTGCTCAATTCTATGTTTAGAGGTGTTATTGGATAAGTTATGTAATGATGCTTTGTGCTTTGACTCTCTTGATTCTTGTATGTTTTAAGATATGAAAGATTCCCTTAGCCCCTTTTATCCTTATTATATGTTCTTTTGTTGATGTTTAATTGCTTCGACGACCAAGGATGTGTAATGACATGGTAAGAGGCTTATTTGGGGTCCCTTTGGGTTCCTTATTCACCGTGTCATGTGTAGACCCTAGGTCTAGGTCCTAACATTAAGGATATATGTAATGATCCTGAGGGTTATTTTTGGAAAATTATAAAATATTACTATTTTTCCCCTCTTGCAAATTGCTCCGACTCATGTTTAATCAGCTTATAGGTTTGATTTTGCCCTCTTGCAAATCGCTCCGACTCATGTTTAATCAGCTTATGGGTTTGATTTTGAAATTTTAATTAAAAGTTGAGATATTTTAAAGTTTCTGAGTTTTAAAAGTTTAAGTTGTTTGAAATGATTTGTGGTACAAATTGGAGGTACGAGTCTTAGAATGAAATTCTATCATTTTCATCAGTTTCCAATATTAAATTTAATCGATGAGCATCATCATTTTTTATTTTGGAATTATTTAGTAGAGTTGATGTCATGACCCAGACCCAGGGTCTAGGAGTGACATGGCGAATGGGAACTCGAGAGTCCCCAAATAAGCCTCATAGTATCCAAACTTAGATCGTCGGTTCAAAAGCGCATAAAGAGATTGTAAACACATATATCTGAGGGATGGGAAAGTATGACTCACACTATGGAGATATCATTGGATAAGGATCTATATGAATTCACATAACACATAGCACATAAGGACTAAGGGGCGAGTAAGTATGACTCACTCTATGGGGTAAAAACAGGACTTAGGATCTTCCACATTTCCACATCATATCATAAATCCGTATCATATCATAAACAAATCATAATAAGCATATCAAATAGATAGCCATAACCATAATCTTTGAATAAGTACACATAGCATATATTCATACAAGAGCCTACAAGATGCCCAATAATGACTCTAAGTAATAGAATAGGACAGGGTCCAAGACATGTCCCATGCTCACCTTCAAATTAAATATAATATAAACGATGGCAACATAAGGGATAGATGGATGATGACTTGTCCTTGGATGATAGGACTCACCACAACAACTTCCAAGATTCCAACTAGCTGTCAAAAGGTAGATGAATATAATCTCCGGTCCCTACATGGCTAGATCATGTAGGAAAATAGTATGCATTAGTACATTTGAATGTACTAAACATGCGAGCATGCAAAATGCATATGAACATATTAAACCTGCATTCAATGTTAGATGATAAGGGCACATATATAGAAGGAGTATATAGACGAAAAATGGTAATATAATAATATGTTATGAAATTCATGATGCATGAAATGCCATAATGCTTCCATATAGAGATGAATGTGACCATAGTCGACATCTCAAACCCATGTGAGCTATTACATCAATTTGCCCGATGAAGACCTCTTATCAGGTGAGAGAAGATTACTTACCAAAGTTAATCTACACCACACCTTAGGACCTGATGATTTTAGTGTGATGGCCACCTTCCTTACGACCTGGTCATTTCAGAAGCATTTTTATATCATATCATAATTTGCAACCATACCTTGCTGCTAAGTCATTTCGGTAGAGGGTTACTATATATCTATGCTGGCACATAGTTCAAGTGAGAGGAAAAGGACCCTTGGGGATAGCCCTGATGCCTCCAATCTCATTCAGCGCTAAGTTATCATTGAAACGACCCCAGAAAGTGCCTGAAAATGTGTCTCAGAAGTGTCCGAAATCATAATTTCCATATTTCATAAAATCTATGTGTGATATCAAATATTCAAATTGAATAGAAGATAGGTTTAAACCAGATTTTAGAGCGAACAATTTACAATTTTCAAAGTGACTCAAAAATAGTGTTCCTGCGCACCCCTGTCACGATGCAGTTGGGGTGCGTAAGTGCCTTATTTTGTGCCCAGTTATTATATTCAGTCGAAGGCCTTTGGGTCTTAGGCCTAAGGCTTCCCACACGTGAAAATTCCTATAATTAGCTTTATTTCACCCTCATATCATTGATAACATTCCCAAATATTTTTTCAAAAACTTAGATAATATTTCATCTCCAAATTTCAACTCCCAAAACTCATCCGAATTCTAAGGTTATCATTCAAGCTTCAAGTCTCTATCTCAAATCTTCATCAAACAATTCTCCAAAGCTAAAGTATGTCAGATTCTTTTATGGGGTCCTTTCACCCATTATATCCAAGCTTCTTTTTACTTAAAATTGCATGATTTATAGTTGATTTACTTATGGGTCTTAATTATTATGAATTTCCTTGTACACTATGTCAGGGTTTCATGAAATTATGGTTGTTTTAGCATGTTTTGAGCTATGAATCTAAGATCTGTTGAGAGATTTGAGGAAGGGTTTTGATGTATATTACTTGAGGGTGTTATTAAGTATTTATTGAAGGTTTTACATTCTAGCATGATTATACTCTTGAATTGCATGGTTTTACACTAGGACTACACACCCGCTAAGTGTTTGATAAGATGTCCAGTTATGTGTTTTTGGAGGAATTGAGGGTCCAATGCATATCTTATTAGTGGAATGACTATATGATGATGAAAGGAATGTATAGATATGATATAATCTCTATAGTGTTGGGAATTGTCCAAGCCTCACTTAGGGGGTTATAGGCCCGGATAACCTTGTTGAGGGGTTTGTACCTCGATTGCCTCTCTCAAAAGGTGGTAGGCCCATGCAACCATGATGAGGGGTTTGTACCTTGATATCTAGGTTTAGTGGCTTATACTCTATCAACTATGTTAGAGGGTTTGTACCTCATCAACTATGTTGGGGTGTTCGTACCTCATCAACCAATTAAGGGGTTCATACCATATTCGCCTCTCCAAGGGAGTGGTAGGCCTTGGATATGTGCTATCAATGGTCTCTCCTTGCACATGTATTATGTTCTATATTAATATGATTTTACTTCGATCATCATTCATACATGTCATATTGCTATATGGTTACCCATTGTCTATGTTATGTATTTTTCTTATCATGCTTATCGCTTCTTGCATTGCATCCTACACATTTATTATATTCAAACGTACTAACACATACTTTATGCCTACATGATGTCATCATGTAGAAATTGGAGCCCCGCTTGAGCATCTCCCTCCACGTGACTAGTATGATTTCTCTCAAGCTTGTTGGTGAATCCTCCTTTTCGGGGACTATGCTATGACCTCATGCTATGTTCTAAGACTCTTTCTTTTATGTATATGTTAACTATGAGGGTGAGCCCGGTTGCTTGTCTTGGCCCCTACTTTTATCTATGTAGTAGAGGTGTTGTTGGACATGTCATGTGTAATATTATAAGTTTTGACTGTCTCTTGACTCTTGTTGTTTATAATATGAAATATGTCCATTAGCCCCTGTTATCCTTATTTACTATCTCTTGTTGTTATTTTATTGCTTCTGCGACTAAGGATGTGTAATGATGTGCTAAGAGGCTTGCTTGGGGTCCCTTGGGGTTCCTCTTGCACCGTGTCACATCTGGGCCCCACGATTGGGTCGTGGCAATTATCCCACAAGAATACTTATACATATACATGCTTTTAAAAGAGGCATAAGTCATTTCAAATCATTTTAATGCATATTGAGGCTAAAAAACTAACCATTCTTCATAATTATCCATACTTGGGCTCAAAAGCCAAGTCATAATTCAATTTATACTTTCATGCATAGGAATAGCTCATTCACATATATACAATATGGTGTAAACACCCAATTATCATAGACATTTATGTGATGACATTCTTGTCATAACTATATGTGAGCTTAACTCACCAAATAATAAATATTTGTTAGCTTAACTCACCGAATAATAAATATTTGTGAGCTCAACTCACCGAATTATTTTCCTAAAACCATGTGTGAGCTTAATCCACCAATAATTTTCATCAAAAAACAATGCTTATGTATGCATATGCCATGAATTATATAAGAATAGAAATGGACAATAGAGTTTCAATCTTAAATCAATAATTCAATATGAAATTCAAGTAAATTAATAAGTAAGATCTACATTCAATTCACAATTTAGATTATCCATGTTTGGTCCAAAATTTAAAGGGATAATGCATATTCAAATCTTCATAATATCACTTTAATTCAACATATTAGTGCTTAATTCACTTTAAAATCAACATTAAAGCATATCCAATATCTCAATTGAATCAAATAAAGTAATAATCTTAAAAACTCATATTTAAAGTAAGCTTAATTTCATAAAAATCAAGTGTAAAAGAGCTAGGATTGTAAGGACCCGGACATTGTATGACCTTAATGGAGGTTAAAAATTTGGTTGCAGAATGTGTTAGACCAAGGTGATGCTTCATGGAAGCCTTCATGGTTCGTGTGGTGCTATGTGGACCGTGTGAAGCTTCCTTTGGGCCTTGGCCTTTTGTGGGAAGTGAGGGCCTTAATGTGGAGTTTGGGACCAAGGCATACCAGACATAGACCCCACACAATCTATGTGAGGCCATATGGACCATGTGGTTGATTGTATGGTAGCCTTGGGCTTGAGACTCCATAGTTTTGAGCCTAAGAAAAGCGGTACGACCCCTCTCATGTACTATATGGTGCTTCATAGTCAGTGAGGCCCTTTTGTATAGGTGTTGGAGTAAATTTTTTTAAATATTGGATCACTGTCTCCAAAC
>DF359673.1:59765-71663 GCA_000787875.1 Solanum virginianum
AGGCCCTTTTGTATAGGTGTTGGAAAAAATTTTTTTAAATATTGGATCACTGTCTCCAAACTTCATCATGAAGAATTTCTTTTAAAGTGATGTGACATGGAGGAGTACATGAACCGTAAGGCTTGGTATGGTCCATATAACCCTTCCATAAGGGTGCCTATGTTGAAACTTTCTAAGTATGGGATTGCTCGAACCTTCATCAAGTGGAAGTTTTCTAACTGTTGGACCACGAGCAAGTGTATGGTCCATATAGTGCCTCACGGCTTGTATCCCCCCTCTCTAAAACTTTGACTTTAATTTTTCTACTTGTTTCATTAATGGCGTTTTCATGATTATGGTTTATCCTAAGGGACTTTTGTGACTTTCTATGATACCTAAAGACATTCAAATTACCTATACTTTATTTCTCTCATTCAAATTCATTCTTACACCTAGAATTACATTGAACTTTCCTTCAGAACTCTCTTAAAGGCTCTTGTGATGACTAAGTATGGAAATCAAGTAAAAAACTTTTCTTCATCAATTTCTTCTTCAATCTTCTTCATTAACTAAGGCATGTGGGATTAATTCTTAGTTCCTTTCTACCAAGAAGACCCAAAATCTTTTCACTTGGATTTTATGAAATTTTGCTTACTTTAAATATGGATTTTGAATATTATTGTTTCTTAAATTCAATTGAAGTATGAGCTATACTTTATTGTTGACACTCAATTGAAATGAGCCCTAATATGTTGAATAACTTGATTATTATAAAGATTTGATGATTCATTGTCCCATAATCAATATTATGAAATTATTCTAGATTTTACTTATGAGTTTACTTGAATTTCATCTTATATTTTTTATTTTATATTGAATCTATATTATGCATCGCTATTCACATATCATTCATGGCATATACATTCATGTACATTGGATTTTATGAAAATTATGAAGTTGGTTAAACCCAAGTATGTTTATATATATAATTTTGATAAGATTATAGTTATGACAAGAATGTGATCACATAAATGTCTATGATATGGCTCTTTGAACATTTTGCGTGTTTACACTATTTTGTATATGTGAATGAGTTATTCCTATGCATGAAAAGGATGATATGGATTATGGTTTGGCATATGAGTCCATGTATGAATTATTATGAATGATGTTTGGGTTTTAAGTACATGTATGCATTGAAAAGATTTGAAATGACTTGCGTCTCTTTGGAAAGCATGTATATCTATACATATTCTTATGGGATGATGAACTAGCACCAATGGATTGGGGACGACAGGGCTATTCCCAAGGGTCCTCTCCTTTTCCATAAACTATGTGCCAACATAGGTATATGTATATGGTAACCCTAACTGAAATGAAAGGCTCATAAGGTGTGGTTACAACATTGATATTAGATGACATGAATTGAAAATTCTATCCAAAATGGGATGCCCGCAAGGAAGGTTACTTCTCCGAAATGGGAGGCCCATAAGGAGAAATATGCTTTACCTTTGGCAGGTAGACCGCCTCTTTTTTGGTGTGGGGATAACATCGGAATTCCAAGTAATAGCTCGCTTGGTCTTATATGTCAGTTGAGGACTCTTCCCCACTTTATATGAGGATTATCAAATTTCATGCATCATGAATTTCCTGACATATTGTTATACTACTTTCCTTTGGATATATATTTCTTTCTATACTATGTTCCCTTATTATCTAATATTGAATGTAGGTTTGGTAAGTCATTTACATTGCATACCCTCATTTTTAGTACATTCAAACATAGTAATTCATACTTTTGCCTACATGATCTTGCTATGTAGGGACCGAGGAATACCTTCGGCTACCTTCCGGCAGTTAGCTTGGATCTTGAGATTCGCTTGTTGTGGTGAGTCCAATGTTCCAAGGACAAACCAACTTTCCCTACCTATAGTGCATTTGTTTATGTTATTTACTTTGAGGGTGAGCCCAGGATATGTCTTGGCCTCCATCCTTTCTTATGACTTGAGGCATTATTGGACATCTTGTAGAATCTTTTGCATTTATATGCTAAGTGTTGTATTAGGAGATTCTATTTATAGATATGGCGATCTAATGGTATCATTATGCAGATAGGTCATATGTATTATGATGTGTTCTTATGTTATGTTATGGAATCTCCTAAGTCTTAAATTGTCCCCATAGAGTGAGTCATACTTACCCGCCCCTTAGTCATTATGTGCTATGTCTAACGTCAATCCATGTAAATTCCTTCCCCCATGACATCATCATAGCGTGAGTCCTACATTCTGGTCCCTTTGAACTAATGCTTATAATTGTATATGCTTTCGAACTGATGATGTGAATATGGATACTTTGAGGCTTGCTTGGGGACTCTCGGGTTCCCATTAGTCATGTAACTCCTAGACCCTAGGTCTGGGCCGTGACAAGGGTCTTCATGGGTTAAAGGGAACATGAATCAATCCCACATACTTAAGTTACCTAAGAAGAAACAAGAAGAATTTGATAAACAAGAGCGCCTTTCCTTAATCCCCAAGCAAAGCCTTCACTAGTTCACTTGAGAGGAGTTCTTAAGAGAGAGCTTGAATAAATTCTAAGTGTTGATTTGAATTTGAATAAGAAAAGAAGAGTATAGGTCATTTGAAAGTATTAGAATAGGATAGGATGTCACAAATATCCCTTTGGAGTAGCCAAAATTACAACAATGACATTAATGAAATGGAAGTCAAAATGTTGCCAGGGGTCTGTATGGAGACTATAAAGATCGTTTAAGGACATACGGACCCTATAGCCTTCAGCATGGCTACACTTAGAAAAGTTCTCACTAATGAAGTTTTGAGACATTGATTCTATATTAGAAAATCTAGAAATCAATGCCTATACGACCTATGAAGTGTTATACTGACCGTATGAGGTTTATGTGTGATGTGCCTTGTCCAAAATGTTGTTTCCAAGACCAAGGCTACTACACACGCCACTACGCGGCCCATAAAGTGCCACACAGACCATGTGGGGTTCATGTGGTGCATGCCTTGGTCTCAAACTCCATCATAAGGCAAACACTATGCACAAGGCCAAGGGCCACCTCAAATCTCCTCTATATATCCCGCGGTGAATCACACAGGCCGTAAAATTGCCCATAAGGTGTCACCTTGGTCAAAAACTTTCTGGAACCAAAATAGAAGCACCATTAATGCCATACAACGTCCAGGTCCTTATATCATCTCCCCTTTGGGAACATTCATCCTTGAATGTGCTAGAACAAGGCTTGAAAGGCTTGACATGAACATGAAACATTTAAACACAAGTACATAATGCATCTTTCATCATTTGAACATCATAAAGTCATTAAAAGTTATATCAAAACATCCTTAAATCATTCAAAACATCTTTAAATCATTTTCATGCACATGTATGCATGTCATGTCATCAAACTAAAGTGTGAAAGGATTAGGACCACTTGAAAAAGAAAGAACTTAAAACCTTAGGCTTGAGTACATTGGAAAAGATGGGGATATCATTTCATCATGTCCAACTCTGCCTCCCATGTAGCACTCTCTACATGTTGATTTTTCCAAAGCACGTTAACCGGAGCCACATCCTTGTTGTGAAGTCGCTTCACTTGCCAATCCAAGATCTCAACTGGGACTTTCTTATAACACAAGTTCTCCTCAACCTCAACACCTTCCAAAGGCACAAGTGTACTAGGATCACCAATCAATTTCCTTAACATAGACACATGGAAAATCAAGTGGATAGAACTCAAATTCGGAGGCAAATCCAATCTATAATCCACATTCACAATCCACTCAATCATCTCATAAGGGCCTACATACTAGGGACTTAACTTTCCCTTCTTACAAAAATGCATTAAAGCTGTAATCAGTGAGACCTTCACATACACCCAATCACCCACGTGAAGCTCAAGACCCCTCTTCCTAATATTCGAATAAGATTTTTGGAGACTTTGAGCCATCTTTAACCTCTTCCTAATCAATTTCACCTTCTCTATGGCATCCAATATGAAATCCAGGTCAATCAAAGCCATCTCCCCCAACTAAAACCACCCCATTGGAGATATACATCTTCTACCATACAAAGCTTCAAATGTTGCCATACCAATGCTAGCATGGAAGCTAGTGTTATAAGAAAACTCGATAAGTAGTAGATGATTATTCCAGTTACACTTGAATTCCAACACACAAGCACTCAACATGTCCTACAAAGTTTGAATTGTCCTTTTTGCTCATCCATTGGTTTGAAAATCAAAGACAATACTTAACTTCACCTTGGTGCTAAGTCCTTTTTGAAATAATCTCCAAAAGTGAGAAGTAAATTGGGTGCAACGATCTGATGTGATAGATCTAGACACACCATATAACCTTACCAACTCTTGGATATACAACCTTGCATAATCTTTGGCACTGAAGGTAGTCTTGACCGGTAGGAAATGAGCCAATTTAGTCATCTAATCAACGATAACCCAAATTGAATCAAATTGCTTTCGGGTTCGGGGCAAACCAACAACAAAATCCATGTTCCTATCTTCCAACTTCTAAGTAGCAATCTCAATATCTTGAGCCAAACCACTGGGCCTTTGATGCCTTACCTTCACATCTTCCCACTTATATTGATAATTAGGACATTTGGATACAAACTTGACTATATCTTTCTTCATATCTTCCCACCAATACACTTCCCTCAAATCCTAATACATCTTGGTGGATCCTGGGTTAATAGAATAATGAAAGTTATGGGCTTCACTCATGATCACTTTCCTAAGATCTGGAACACACAATTGATCTTGATACCGAAACACACCATTTCCCTTTTGGGAGAAAACCTCTATCTTCTTTTCGGTAACCAACTTCTTTAACTCAAATGGTGATGTGTCTAAATCTTGCTTAGCCTTGACATCAAAAACCATAGAAGATTCGGCGCCATTCTAAACATGAATACCACCCTCATTAGAGTCAGCCAACCTAACACCCATCCTAGACAAACGGTGAATATCTTTTACCAAGTCCTTCTTTCCTTCATCAATGTAAGCTACACTGCCCACAGACAGTCTACTAAGAGCGTTAGCTGCAATATTTGCCTTGTCAGATGATATTGCACACTCATATAATAGTCCTTAAAGAGTTTCAACCACCTTTTTTACCTCAACTTAAGATCCCATTGGGTGAAAACATATTGCAAACTCTTGTGATCGGTAAAAACATCAATATGAACCACATACAAATAAAGTCTCCAAATCTTCAAAGCAAACACCACAGCTGCTAATTCAAGATTATGACAAGGGTAATTACGCTTATGCACCTTCAATTGCCTTGATGCATAAACTATCACCTAACCATGTTGCATAAGCACATAATCCAACCCAATCCGAGAAGCATCGCAATACACCATAAACCCATCTAACCCATTCGATAAAGTCAAAATAGAAGCCGATGTAAGCTGGTCTTTCAAAGTCTAAAAACTCTTCTCACATTCATTTGACCATAAAAACTTGGCCTTCTTTTAAGTCAACTTGGTCAATAGAGATACAATAGATCAAAAATCATCAATAAATCTCCTATAATAACCGGTCAACCCAAGAAAGCTTTGAATATCTGAAGGATTCAGTAGTCTAGGTTAATTATTCATAGCATCATTCTTTTTTTGGTCAACCTTAATACATCATCTGACACCATATGATAAAAAAAAACTACCTCACCCGACAAAAATGCACACTTGCTGAATTTAACATACAATTGCTTCTCCCTCAAAGACTAAAAAACCAACCTCAAATGATCTGTATGCTCCTGCTAACTTCGGGAATAAATAAGGAAATCATCAATAAAGAAAAACACAAAATTATCAAGAAATGGTTTGAACAAACTATTCGTAATATCAATAAACATAGTCAGAGCATTAGTCAAACCAAACAACATCACCACAAATTCAAAGTGCTTATATCTAGTTTGAAAAGTCATCTTAGGGATGTGACACTCCCTGACCTTCAATTGATGATAATTGGAATAGAGGTAAATCTTTGAAAATTGGGTGGCCCCTTGAATTCGATCAAACAAGTCATCGATCCTTGGCAACAAGTAATTATTCTTGATGGTTACCTTATTTAGTTTCCTATAATCATTGTGCATTTGAAGGGACCCATCTTTATTTCTTACAAATAACACCAGAGCACCCTATAGCAATATACTTGGCTTAATGAAGCCTTACTCTAACAAGTCCTTCAATTGATCTTTGAACTCCTTTAACTCAATTGATGCAATACGATAAGGAGGAATAGATATAGCTTGAGTATCTAGGAGAAGATCTATGCCGAAGTCTACTTCACTTTAAGGAAGAATACTGTGAAAGTCTTTGGGAAACACATCCGGAAACTCATTCACCACCGGAAATCATTCAAGAGTAGGTAACTCAGACTCAACATCTTTGACCCTTGGAATATTATAGATACATTAGGAAAGTTGTTTCTTGAATGGTTTTATTATAATTTTAGTTTATTATAAGGGTCTTTTATTAATTTCTCATCTATCCTAAACCCCTAAATCATCTTATACTCCTTCATTACTAATCATTCTTATTCTAATATGTAGCTTCTGATTTACTCGCTCAAACACTTTCTGAATCCTCTTTTCAAGCTCTAATCGGAGGATTCCTATGGAACCTTCAAGCTCAAGCTACATTCACCTCCAAGACTTCAATCTAAGAATGTTAAAGTGGTTTAGCATCATCATGGGTCTCCTTTATCAAGTCAAGTTCAAAAAAATTCCATTGGCTAAGCTTTTCACATGAATCGGTAAAAAGATCAACTTTAAATGGTCATACCTCATAGCACAAAAGAACTAAGTTACCTATACCTACCAAACTAAATCTATTTGAATTATCTTTCGAACGCATCTTGTTTAACCCAATTATGAGTTCTGAGTAGGATCTTATGCCCTTTTTTGTAGAACTTGGGTGGGGAAAGTGTGCTTTCATGGATCGTGAAAAGCTTCACGACCCGTGAAGCCACTCATGGTATGTTAAGGATAAACTTCAAAGTTCCATTATGGAACAATGTGCTTTCACAGACCGTGAGAAGCTTCATGACCCGTGAAGCCACTCATGTAGGTTCCAGATAAAATTTAAAGGTCCATTTTATTGAGGTATTTTTGATATTTTGGCCCATCCCCAAGTCTTTTTAAGACCTTTATACCTCTCTTCATGGATCGTGAAAAGCTTCACGACCCGTGAAGCCACTCATGGTATGTTAAGGATAAACTTCAAAGTTCCATTATATTGAGGTATTTTTGATATTTTGGCCCATCCCCAAGGCTTTTTAAGACCTTTATACCTCTCTTTACACTCCTAAACAACCTCTATCTATTTTCATAACCCCTCATTCAAGACTAACACTTAGTTTCAAGAATCAAACTCTCAAAATTCTCTCTAAGTCTCATCTTCAAGATTCAAGCTAGGATTCAATTGGGGTTTCAACTTCAAGCTAAATTTTTCTCAAATCATCTTCCTAGGCAAGGTATGTGGGGTTGAATCATTGTCCTTTTCAACCATGAAGACCCCAAACTCTTTTTTACTTAATTTATGAAAATTTACCTTTTAAATATGTGGTCTTTTAAATTATTATTTATTTAATTTAATTGAGATAGGGGCTATGTTTAACTGTGGGTTTTAAAGTAATTTAAGCCCTAATATGTTGAATTGCATTGATACTATGAAGATTTGAATACATATGTCCCCATTAAAGGTTGATTTACGCATGAGTGATCTGAATTGTGATTTGAATGTAAATTTACTTATCGACTTACTTGAATTACATATTATATTATTAATTTAAGTATGAATCTCTATTTTCCATGCTATTCTCTCATCATTCATGGAATATGCATACATGAGCATTGGTTTTCGTGAATATTATGAAGTGGGTTAAGCCCAATTAAGGTTATGAATATGATATTGAAGAAAGTATTATTATGATATGACAAGTGATCACAAAATATCTATGATATGCTCTTTGAGCAAACTTTAGGTGTTTATACCAATATGATATATGTGAATGAGTTAATCCTATGCATAAAAGTATGAATTGAAGTATGATTTGGCTCTTTAACCTAAGTAAGCATGATTATGAAATATGTTTTGGCTTTTAAGCCCAAGTATGCATGATTTTGAGTTTGAAAGACTAACGTTCCTATTTCAAGTATATGTATATTCTTATGGAATAATGACATAGCTGTGAGAGGACTTTGAAATTGAGGCTCATCCCCTTAGTTGAGGCATGACCAATTACATGCGAATCCTATTGTGCGATAACTACGTGCCACCATAGGCTAAAGGATCACCTATTAGATGAGGTTAAATCCTTAGAAGGGTCACCCGTTATGTAAAGTTGACTCCTTAGAGGGATCACCTTTTAGATGAGGCTTGATTTCTTAGATGGATAACCCATTAGTAAAGGCTTGGTTAATTATGTAGCTTTAGTGGATCCACTTAGGCATTATGGATGTTCACCTTGGCAAGTGACTCCCCTTTTCCTCCGGTGTAAGGGTAACATTGAAAAGCCATGTAATAGCTCGCATGGTCTTACATGTCGGTTGAGGTTACATCCCCACTATGATAAGTATTATCACATTTGATGCATTATGAATTTCATGGCATATTGATATATTACTCATTTTTGTATATACTTTTTTCTATATACGTACCCTTGTCATCTAATATTTAATGCAGGTTTAATGAGTTCATATACATTGCATGCCCGCATACTTATGACATTCAAATGTACTAATGCATACTCTTTGCCTACATGATCTAACCATGTAGGAACTGGAAACTATCTTCATCTACCTCTTGATGGTTAGCTTGGATTGTGAGAGTTGTTTATGGTGAATCCTATCATTCAAGGACAAGCCACCTTCTGTCTCCGTATTATACTAATCTCTTACGTCTTTACTTTGAGAGTGAGCTTGGGACATGTCTTGGCCCCCATACTATTTTGTGACTTAGAGGCATTGTTTGACATCATGTAAACTCTTTGTAGGGGATTATGATGTGTTACATTATTTTCTTATGACATTATGATTATCATTATCTATTAATGTTGATAGGATGATATCATGTTATTGATGAGATGTGGAAATGTGGAATGTCCTATGTCCCTTCTATCCCTATAGCGTGAGTCATACTTGCCCGCCCCTTAGTTCTTATGTGCTATGTGAATCCATGGATATCCTTATTCCTATGACATCCCCATAATGTAAGTCATACTTCACCATCACTTAGAATTATGTGTTATTGTTTAATCATGCGCTTCTGAACTAATGATGTGTATGTGGATGCTATGAGGATTGTTTGGGGACACTTAGGTTTTCCATTCGCCATACCACTCTTAGGCATTAGGCTCAGATTGTGACATAAACCTAACAACTAAAATATGAGTCACAAAAGATAAAATCGCACCCGGATCAAGAAAAGCATAAGCATCAAAATCAATGACTTTTAACATACCAGTCAAAACATCCGGGGTCTCCTCAACTTCCTGACAAGCATGAAAAGCATAAAAACTATTATGTCTAGTAGCACCACCTTGTAGAGCACTTTGCTGGCCTTAATCACCTTGGGCCACTTGACCTTAACCCTTCTGAGCAACTTTAGGACAATCAGCAACCATGTGGCTCTTATCATCACACCCATAACATGCACCCAACTCTTTTCAACAAGCACCCATGTGATTCTTTCCACACCTGTTACACTAGGAAAGTAATGGCCTACCACTACTCGGTCCCCTGGGAGGAGGCACCCTAGCATTGGCAAACCTTGCATTAGAACCTTGGCCCTATTGAAAACAGCCATAACTACTACCATTGGAGTTGGAGAACCCACCATCTAACCAGCCCTCTTAGAATCACACACCATCTTCTCCTTAAGCTTTTCTCCTTAAATCTATTAAGCATATGTCATGAGTCTGGAGATGTCCATATCCTAAATAAGTATAGTTGTACGCTATTCTTCTATAGCCAAATCAAAGATCCCAGAAATAAGCTTGTGCATTTTTGCATGAGGGTCAACCACTAGCATAGGGGTCAGCCAGTAGTATAGGGCATGGGGGTCAGCCACTAAATAAACACGTGCATACTTTGAGAGCTGTGTGAAGTTGAGGCATAGTCCCTAACACCCATACCACCCTATTTGAGGTTGATAAATTCTATCATCTTAGCCTCCCTAAGTTCCAGAGGGAAGAAACGATCCAGAAAGGCAAATTTGAACTCTTCTTGATTAACTCCATCACCATAGACCCTTTCCATAAACCATTGAGTGTATCACACTTGAGCCACAACCTTTAACTGATAAGCAGCCAACTCAGGTTTCTTCTCATAAGTCACTCCCATAACAATCAATACCTTAGAGAGTTCATCAATGAACTCTTGAGTATCCTCATCAGCCTTTGATCTATAGAGCTACGGAGGATTCATCCGGGAAAAATCCCTCACTTTAGCAGCCGGAGTGTGATCATGGGGAGAAAGATTAGCCTGTCTAGCCTGGGTAGTCACCACTTGGGAAATTATAGCAATAGCAATACAAAATTCACTATTAGTGATTGGCTCTTTCATAGGCCCTTGAGGAACTTGGTTCTCATTAATCGTGGCCTATTTCAGTAGGGGAGCTCTTCGTGGAGGAATCTTCTGTAATGTATCAAGAACATCATCAGAATTAGGAAACCTTAACACATGATCCAAAGCATGACATCAGACATGAAGAAGTGGGATAATTCCTAAATGCCATCATAGCCTCCCACTCAAGGCATGGTGTCCTTCACACCCATGAATAGGACTTTACTCAATGTGGCATGTCAGATTCCGAGGATCATTTATAATCTTTGTGCACTGATACCAAGCTTTTCAGAACCCAGATCGATGGTCAAGGAGTGACATGGTGAATGGGATCTCTAGAGTCTCCAAACAAGCCTCATAGTATCCAAATTTACATCATCAGTTCGGAAGCGCATAAAGAGATAGTAAGCATATAGATATAAGGGATAGGAAAGTATTACTCACACTAGGGGATATCATAGGGACAGGGATTTGCATGAATTTATATAACACATAGCACATACATACTAAGGGGCGATTAAGTATGACTCACAAAATGGGGGTTTAAAGGGACTTAGGATCTTTCACATTTCCACATCATAACCTAAATCCATATCATATCATAACCAAATCATAATAAGCATATCTGGTAAATAGCCATAACCATATTCTCCGAATAACAACATATAGAATAAATCTCTACAAGAGTCTACAAGATGTCTAACAATGCCTCTAAGACATAGAATAAGATAGGCGCAAAGACATGTCCCAGGCTCACCCTCAAACTAAATAAAACATAAGCGAAAGCAACATAAAAAGTAGATGGATGATGGCTTATCCTTGGATGATAGGACTCACCACAACAACTCCCAAAAATCCAAACTAGCCATCAAAAGGTGGATGAATATAATCTCCAGTCCCTACATGGTTAGATCATGTAGCCAAAAAGTATGCATTAGTACGTTTGAATATACTAACTATGTGAGCATGCAATGCATATGAACTTATTAAACCTGCATTCAATATTAGATGACAAAGGCACATATATAGAAGGCATATATAGACAAAGAGTGGCAATATAATAATAAACCATCAAATCCATTATGCATGAAATGCCACAATGCTTCCATATATAGAAGGGATATGACCATAATTAACATCTCAAACCCATGCGACCTACATAAATTTTCCCAATAAAGGCATCCCATCGGGTGAGAGAAGATTACTTGGCAAAGGTAATCTACCCCACACCTTATGACCCAGTCATTTTGGTATGATGCCCACCTTCCTTACGATCTGGTCATTTTGGCAGGATTTTCATACA
>DF359672.1:0-20861 GCA_000787875.1 Solanum virginianum
ATATTTCATTCACATGGTACTAGTATTATAAAATGTGGGGTGTTACATAAGAACAAGGCTAGTTATAACTTTGTCCACCATTAAAAAATATTCCAAACTAAGAGATAAATAACACATGCATGCACAATATCCAAGGAAAATAAATCATCTGGTTTTTTCATTGTTAGTTCTTCATGGTACCCACAACCCTAGTTGTGAATTTATATACTCATGTTTACTGTAGATGAAGAAATCATGTTGTATGTTTGAATAAGTAAACACTTACAACAAAAAATTGAATAACGTAAAATCTGTAATCTCTACGTAAATAGCAAAATCAAGTTCCATAGATGAATACAAAAGTTATCTAGTTAAAATCTCCAAGAAAAAGCTAAAAAATGTCATAATATGTGTTTTGTAGTTTTGTACATCTAAAACTACCTAAAAACCCTATTTTTAATAAAAGAAAAGCAAATCCTAACTTAATTAGGAAAACTTGATTTGAGTCTTTCTGTGAGACAAGTTACGGGCCGTGATTCTGTTTACAGCTCATGGAAAGGTTTCAGTCATGACCCAAGCCTAGGTCCTAGACATGACACAACGAATAGAAAACTCGAAGGGACCCCAATCAAGACTCTTAACATATCATTACACATCCTTGGTCATGAATGTAATAAAAAAATAATAAGAGATAATAAAGAGGGGATATGGGGCTAATGGACATCTTTCATATCATAAACATCAAGAGTCAAGAGAGTCAAAGCTCATAGCATCATTAAATAACTTTTCCAACAACACCTCTAAATATAGAACTTAGGGGGGCAAAGACAAGCAACTGGGCTTACCCTTATAGTCAAAGTATACCATAAAGAAAAGAGAATCTATACATAGCATAAATCAAGAGAAGTATTCCTCGAAGTTGAGGACTCACCAACTTGCTTTGGGAGATATCACACAAGCCACATTGAGGAGGAAGTTGATCGAGTCGAACTCCGATTCCTACATGGTAACATCATGTAGGCAAAAGTATGCATTAGTACTTTTGAATGTACTAAATATGTAGGATGCGATGCAACAATAGATAAGCATCATAGTTAAAAAGCATAATTAAGAAATAGATGATCATATAACAATATGACGTGCATGGATGATACTTGAAGTAAACATGCTTATATATAGAACTTATTACATGTGTGGGAATAGACCATCATCGTAGACCAAAAAACTTAGTACTTGGAATGTAAGGTAGACCACCCATTAGATGTGATTGAGGTACCAACCCCTCAAATAGTTCATGGACATGACCACCCTCCATCGAAAGTGATTGAGGCACCAACCCCTTACATGGTTGATGGATATGACCACCCTCCATCGGAAGTGATTGAGGTACCAACCCCTCAATTGGTTAATGGCTTACCACCGCCATCCTAGGCAATTGAGGTACCAAGCCCTCAATTGGTTGATGGCTTACCACCCCTATCCTAGGCGATTGAGGTACCAACCCCTTAATTGGTTGATGGCTTACCACCCCCATCCTAGGCGATTAAGGTATCCCCCCTCAATTGGCTATAGTCAACTCACAACACAATAGATACTTCTCAGGAAAATCATCCTTTCATTATTATAAAGTCACTTAACTCATATGCTAAGCATTAGGCCTTCAACAACTCAAGATACATTAACCGGACATTTCATCAAACACTTGGTGGGTGTGTAATGCTAGTGTAAAACTATGCAATTAAAGAGTGAAATCATGCCAGTAAATTCAATGTAAAACCACCCACCAACACTTGGTAACATCATCATGCAATATACATCAAAACCTTTTATAAAATCTCAAGATAGATCTAAGATTCATAGCTCAAAACATTCATAAACAGTCACGCTTTTAAAAAACCCCAACATAGTTCATAGTTATTCATAAGAGAAGATCCATAAGTAAAATAAACTTAAAAACATGTAATTTAGGTAAAAAAAAGCTTGGACACCATGGGTGAAAGGACCCAAGACCCAAAAGTCTTAGACCAAACAAGAAAATAGCATTGAAAATGTACAGAGGAGCGCCCTTGGCGCGTTGCGCCTTGTGCGCAAAAACATCTTTGGAAATCGCATTTTGCAACTTCTAAATTTTGGTACGGTTGCTTAAAAATTGGAGTTAGACCCATTTCTCACTCAGTTTCCCCCGATAAAGAACAGGAAGTCATATTTTCAATATCATGCATGGATTTTGAGATATAAGGAAATTACTATTTTGAGCACTTCCAAGGCACATTCTCAGGCACTTTTTAGGGGTCATTTCAATATCTCCCCCTTTGGAACATTCATTCTCGAATATCAAAGAAACATCCATAAGAAGAGTAATCATGAAGGAATCAACTCGAACATAAATGCAACAATACACTTAAACACCATTTAAAAAATCTCAACATAAGTGTTAAAATCACCATGAACTTTGTCAATATAAACATGAATGAATGCAAATGACATAGGGGCTGAAATATAAGTCTTGAAATCACATATGAGACTTAGAGTTAGTATCTTAGGCTTGAGTAGAATGGAAAAGATAAGGATATCATCTTTGCATGTTCGCTTCGGCATCTCATGTAGCATTCTCGACTTGTTGATTCATCCAAAGGACGTTGATGGAGGCAACATCCCTATTCCTCAACCTCTTCACTTGTCTATCCAAGAACTCTACTGGAACTTCTTCATAAGTCAAGTTGTCTTCAATAACACCCACAATATCAAGAGGGATAACAGTATTAGGGTCACCCACACACTTCCTCAACATGGATACATGAAACACAGGATGAACCAAGTCTATTTCACTAGGGAACCCCAACTCATAAGCCACCTTACCAATACTCCTCAACACCCTATAAGGACACATAAATCTTGGACTTAATTTACCTTTCTTACCAAAATGAACCACGCCCTACATGGGTGAAACCTTCATATAGACCTAATCACCAACTTTAAATTTAAGTTCCTTTCTCTTCACATCAACATACGACTTTTGACGACTTTGGGCTATTTTCAACCTTTCCATAATCAACATTACCTTCTCCATAGCCTCCATAATAAGATCTAGACCCAACAAAGCCACTTCTCATACTTTAAACCACCCAACCGGTGATCTACCATGTCTAGCATAGAGGGCCTCAAAAGGAGCCATACCAATGCTAGAATGGTAGATATTGGTATAAGCAAATTCAATCAATGGAAGTTGATCATCCCAACTACCCTTAAACTCAAAAATATAAGCCCTAAACATATTCTCAAGGGTTTGGGTAGTTCTTTTAGCTTGACCATCCATTTGAGGGTGAAATATGATGTGCAGTCAAAATACAACACATTTGATGCCTAAAACAAGGAATTTTGCAAGTTCATAATGTGATTTTTATGATTTTTATGTATTTTCATGTTAGTTGTGCAGTAAATACAAGTTGGCATGATTTTCAGAGAAAATTGCAGATTTTGCTGAAGTACGAACATATGAGCCACCATATGAGTCATAGCCCAAGCTACGAGTTGTAAGGTGCCCTTGTAGCACGGAATAGTGAGATAAATTAAAAAGCAACAAGGTGAAGGTTAACTATATGAGGCCACTCTACGAGTATGACTTGTATAGGTGGGGTTCGTAACAAGGAACAATAAGTCAAAAGTTGGACCAAGAACTAAAGGCCTAGACTACAAGAGGAGCATACAAGTCATAGCCCAAACAATGACTCATAACAGTGGGTCATAAAAGTCAAGTCCAAAATGCCAGAAGCTGACCACAAAACCCCTATTATGACTCATAAGTCACCCTACGAGTCATATCTGCGTGACGTACCTGCTACCAGTTGTCTTTTCTATTTAAGTTTTAGGGTGAATTTTTAAATAGTATAAATACTTACAGGGTTTTAAAAAGGAGTTTTTTCAAACCTTGAATCTTTTCTTCCACACTTTGAATATTCTCTCTAGAATAATTCTAGGGTTTAGTGTAGATTTTAGTTTTTAATTTGAAGACCCACTTTTGGGGTTTGGAAAATTACATTGTACTCATCTTCCATTTATCAAAGCTTGTGGTTTCCAACTTAAAGGTGTTTTTGTTCTTTATTGTTTTGGGTAAACTCTTAACTGTGTCTTTTACATTCATTGTTGTTGATTTTGCCTTAGCCAGGAGTAGCTAAGCACCCACAACTTGGGGTTGTGGGAACCATGAGTAGTTGACTTGAAGTAACCTAATATCATGCATGGATTTTGAGATATAAGGTAAGCACCCACAACTTGGGGTTATGTAAACCATGTGTAGTTGACTTGAAGTAACCTAGACTTTGTGCATTTATTTGATTGGGGTTTTGCATGTATTGTTTATTTTCCTTCATTTTGATTGTTATTTGGTGGTGCCCAACACCAAACCCCCTGCTACTATTACAATCCTGACCAATATAGTGATGAATAGAAAAAAGAAAGTAAATGATAGGATTCAATTAATGTGTTCTCATCTAATCAACCAAAACTAATCAAGGGGAGGTTGACTGGGATATTGGGTAATGGTTAGTTGGTGCACCATGGTTGCCAACCAAGCGCCATGGTGAAATTTGACCTTCACTTTCACAGGATGGTTGGAAGAACCTAAATTATCATCCTGCATGCAAATTTCCATTTAGGGTTATGTTGTATAGGGTTGAGTCAACGAATCATGGGTAACACAATTCTCATGTTGTCCCTCAATTTGAATGTCTTCTTTCATACTTAGCGTAGTATTGATCTTTGTTCTTCATTTTAAATCTAAACCCCCTTCCCCATTTTAGAGAATATAGTGACTGATACGAAAAAAAATTGTTAGTGAATCAACTTGGTCAAGCCCCATATTTCCTGTCGATTCGACCCAAACCATTGGTTAGGGTTATTATTGACTACGACTGCTTTACTGTTGGAGCATGAATATAAAAAATTATGGTGCTATTGTGGGGAATAAGGCTACGTTCTTGACTTGATTTCACTAGTACTTAATTCCAGTGTTAATTTCTAGATTCTCTTGTATTTTACTTTTAGTTTTATTTTTGTTGTTGTGCTTTATTTACAGGGTGTACCATGCTGTATGCCCAACACAAGGAGCCAAGACAATCCCTTTGCTTTGATCAATTTGGAGGTACACATACTCACTAGAAAAATGGCTTATGTGAATGAGGATATTGTTATTGAGGAAGAAATGAATGTTAATGATGATATCGGAAGAGAGGACAATCCACCACCAAGGGTTAATAGGCTACAATATAAGGATTTCAACCAAAATTCTTATGGTTGGAATCAATATCGCTTGAACCCTATGACCATGTACATTACTGGTGTTATAGAGTTGCCACCATTACCGACAGATGCTACATTTATGGTGTTGAGTGGATTACTCCAAATGATCCAAAACTATGGTTTGTTCACAGGGTTACCTTCAGAGCATCCCCATCGTCATCTCCATAATGTCGTCTTTGTTCGCAAAAGTGTCATGGGGACACAAAATCTTTCTTTGGATGTAGTTAGTTTGCAAGTGTTCCAATTATCACTAACTGACAATACAGTTGTATCATTGTCTGAGCTTCCTCAAGGTACGATAAAATGTTGGGCAGAAATTTAGAGAGTTTTTCTAGAAAGATACTTCTCAAGGTCAAAGAAGCTTAAACTCAAAGACCAAATAAATAATTTTGAGCAATTGCCCGGTGATCTATTCAATCAATGGAAGTTGATCATCCCAACTACCCTTAAACTCAAAAATATAAGCCCTAAACATATTCTCAAGGGTTTGGGTAGTTCTTTTAGCTTGACCAGTACCATATGGGAGAGATTTACCAAATGTTTTTGATTAGTTCCTTATCATAAGATTGTTGATGTTGCCTTGGTTGAGATTTTCTATCGGGTGGTTGATGAGAACAGTCAAGCTTCTGTCGACATGATCATGGGAGGCTTGTTTATTGATCAACCTTTCCCATTGATCATCGAAAGGATGGAGCAAGTAGTGAAAACTAATACAGTGTGGGGTTAAAGAGATAGAGGTGCTACAAAAACTTCTTGTGCAGTAAACACCAACAATGAGCAAGCTAAGGTCAATGAGAAAATTATGCAACAACTTGTTAAACTTTGCACAAGCATGTAGTTGGTTTTAAAGCAAAATTAAGCGAGTGTTTAAGCGATGACTCACCAACCTCCTAAGGCTCTAATGTATGAAGAAACATTCTTTGATGAAGATGCTTACTTCATGAGTAACCAATTGGCGGGTTTCCAGAACAACCCAATGGTCCAACTCGGACTATTAGAGGCAAGGTTCCGAGAATCAAGGTTGGAACTATAATTATGAAGGTGCATATAGAGATAATTGAGGTGGTTACTGTGAAAGAGAGAGAACGCCAAATAACAAATAGGGTAGAAGAGCTGGTTATAAAAAGGTCCTTATGTGCTGCCTCACAACTGTGATGTCGAGCCAAATACTTTGAGGATTTAAGAGATGTTTGAAAAGTTGTTGAAGAGAGTGGACCACCAAGATGAGACCTTGAAATGAATGAAATCAGACATTTCAAGCATAAACCAAAATACAGAGTGTCACTCGGTGGAGATCAAACAATTGGAACAACAATTTGGGCAAGTTTCTTGGCAATTGAACCAACACCAAAAGGGCACCGTACCAAGTAACACAGTTCAAAAACCAAAGAATGATGAGCATTGCATGGTGGTCATGAATAGAAGTGGTAAAAGTACCATAGATCCCCCTATGCCAGTTGTTGAGGATGAAGCTTGTGAGAAGGGTATTGGTAACCAAATTGTGGATGAGGAAAAAGGTTTGGAAAGTGACAAGATGCAAAGCGAAGAAGTGATAAAGCAAAAAAGTCTAAGATGATCCCAAAACCTCCTCTACCCTTCCCTCAAAGACTTAAGAAGAAGGAGGAGGATGGAAAATTCAAATACTTCCTCTTGATGCTAAAGAAATTATCCATCAACATTCCCCTTCTAGAAGCTTTGGAAAAGATGCACGGTTATGCCAAGTATATGAAGGATTTGGTGACAAAGAAGCACACATTGTGCCAAGAGCTTTTGTAAGAGCTCCATCAATGTAGTGCCATCATGACTAAATACCTTGCCCAAAAGTGAGGACATCTCGGTGCACTCACTATTTCTTGTACCATGGTGATGTGGAATTCACAAGAACATTGTGTGACTTAGGAACAAGTATCAATCTAATGCCTCTTGCCATGTTCAAAAAGCTTGGCCTTGGCTCTCCTACTCCAACAAGAATACGATTCTGCATGGCTGATAGAACCATAAAGAAGCTAGAAGGGATACTTTTTCATGTGCTTATAAAGGTTGATAAATTCATCTTTCCCACGGACTTCGTGATCCTTAACTGTGAGGTTGATTTTGAGGTGCCCATTATATTAGGAAGACCATTTCTTGCCTTGGGAGAGCCTTGATGGATATAATTTAGGTCAACTCTAATTCAGGCTCAATAATGCAGAAGTTGTGTTTGACATCCGCTAATCAATGAAAAATCCAGATGAGTTTAAGAGTGAAGTTTGGGCCATTGATGACTTTTGATGATGGATGATGAAAAAGTCAAGCCACAATATTAAACAAGGTGCTTTTTGGGAGGTACCCAAGTATCTTTTATGTTTTTGGATTATTTTAAGATTGTTTTATTTGTTTGAATTGTTAGGCATAAATCAAGAGCTAAAGATTAGAAGAAAATTGCATGTGGAGCAGACTCTTCGAGCAGGTCTACGAGTCATACTAGACTATACAACTTATAGTCATTTCTCATAGAGGGAAACAGTAAAGATTTCAAGTTAGCACACACACTACGAGCTAAACCTATGATTCGTAGGATCCGTTACAAGTCATAAGTGGGGTTCGCAGTGCCCAGGTATGAATTTTAATTTTTCTAAGTGTTGAGGCCTGCTACGAGACCAGGACCTATGACTCATTAGAAACCCTATGACTCACAGTCGAGGTCTCGTAGACTCGATCAATAAAATTTTTAAAGTCGACCTCATTTGGTATCTTAAGGGTCGAATGTTCATTTGACCCCTTATTTCTCTCTCTTGAATGTTAAATCCTCCCCCCCAAAGTTTCCCCAACTCCTTTTTTCTACTATTTTCATCATTGCCCACCGGAATCTGCTGAGTTTTTCTAGGAAAGCATCACACTAGGGTTTTGACTCCCTCGTATTTCTCTCATTGCATCTAGGTGATCTTCATTTGCTTATTTGCTAAGTTTTCTTAGTTAAATATGGCACACTCATATTATGATCCTTGAATATTATTGAATGAATGTGAGTGTTTTGATCATAGTGAGTATACATATGAGAAATAATTGTATAAGCATGAGAATTAGGTTTGGGTTTGTTAAACTCTCTCACATGATATGATTGCTCTGGTTGGATTATTGTAATATTGGCATATGATCATATGGGTTTAATGCATGATTTTTGAGTGATCATAGTGAGTATACATATGAGAAATAATTGATATGATTGCTCTGGTTGGATTATTGTAATATTGGCATATGATCATACGGGTTTAATGCATGATTTTGGAGTGATCAATTTGCAAATTCATGTCAGTGTTAAAATTTAGGGATATTGGTGTGTGTTTAAATATGCAGATTCAAGATACCTTTTGTGTAGTTATTATGAAATCTTTCTAAATCTTCACTGTTGTGTATTATTTCTGATGATTATGATGATCTTGGGTATATCTTGAACGTAATTGGGGGTGATTTTTTGATTGTGGGATGACGTTTGATTTTGTTTTACATGATTCATAATAGGGTTAACTGTATGTTTGTGATGATGTGCTGCTTCGATATTGTTTATTCTTGCCTATCGAATGATTATTGGTTCTTGTAGGAAGGCTATGGGCACCCCAAGTGCCTTTTGTTTTCTGCTATGAGGACCCACTAGGAGTCATAAGTGACCTTACAAGTCGTAATGGTCACTCGTAGGATATAATAGTAACCTGTGGTTCCTTAACACTTACCATAGGAGACCCACCTATAACTCGTACTGCCTACTATGCATCGTAGAGCCCACTCATCGGACCTGCCTTGTTCTGAATTGCATTATGTTCCCTACTATGAGCCCAGGGTATGACTCATAGGTCAACCTAGGAGTCATACTTGAGACTCGTATCTGTGATCAAAATCTTATTTTTTAGGCACCTTAGCACTATGAGGCTATTGTATGACTAGTAGGGCACCGTATGAGTCATACCTATGCCTCGTATTTATATGTCCTACATTGGTTTAGTGTATTCTGTTTATGTTTTCTATTATTGGTTTTGTTACTCTTTGTTGATTCTTCGTTGTAGTTTCTATTTGATTGAACACTAGGGTGCTCATTGTGTGTTATGGGGTTGAATTTTTAGGTCATATGGTTCTAAAGGCGAGAAAAAAAAGCAATTAAAGCTTTAGGGTGAAGGTTGAGGGATGACCCATCTGATGATGAGCAATCAGAGGGATCTAAGGAAGTCCTAGGTGGGTCTCAGGTAGCCTATAAGAATAGGCTATCACCTTACCATTTTGCATCAATACACAACCCAAACCAATCCTGAAGGCATCATAATATAGAACAAACCCTTCCAACCCTTCCAGTTGAGATAAGATAGGAGCGGAGACAATTTATCTTTCAAGGTTTGGAAACTCTTTTAACACTCATAGGTCAACACAAACTTAGCCTTCTTTTGAGTCAACTTACTCATGGGAGAAGCAATAGAAGAGAACCCATTCACAAACCTCCGATAGTAACACGCTAAGCCCAAGCAACTTCTAATGTCCTATGAGGTTAATGGTCTATTCCAATTTCTAATCACATCCATCTTTCTATGATCATAAAGACCCTATTCATAAGATCCATGAAGATAGCCGATGCACTGGTCAACCCAAAAGACATAACCACAAATTCATAATGCGCATACCTAGTCCGAAAGACCGTCTTAGGAATGTCACACTCCCTCACTTTCACTTGATGATACCCGGACTGCAGATCAATCTTAGAGAAGTGACTAGCCCCTTGAAGTTGGTTAAATATCATGACCCAAGCCTAGGGCCTAGATGTGACACGGCGAATGGGGAACCTGAAAGAACCCCAAACAAGCCTTTTAACTTGTCATTACACATCCTTGGTCGTGGAAGCATATAAAAGGCATAAAGTAAGCAAAAGGAACAAGGGAACAAGGGATAGCTTATCAAAATATCAACATCAAAGAAAAGGAGTCATAGCTAATATCATAAATACATGACTCGTCCAACAAACACCTTTAAATATATAGATAGAGCGGGGGTCAAGACAAAGCTACTAGGCTCACCCTCATAATCAATAGAACATAAGATAGTGTCTCAATACATAGATATTATTAAGATAGACTAAGGTTCCTGAAATGTAGGACTCACCAACAAGCTTGGAATAGCACGACTAGCAATGTGGAGGAGGAGGATGATCAAATTGAGCATTGGTTCCTATATGGTGATATCATGTAGGCAAGAGTATGCATTAGAACATTTGAATATACTAAGTATGTGGGATGCAATATAACAAGAAGTAGACATCATAATCAAAATTCATCATATACTCTAGTCAAAAACTTCATATAGGAATAATCATATACATACTACCATTTCATTATGATAACATCATTTATATCATATTTCATGCTTTGGACCTTTAACTACTCAAGAAACCACATCCGGATATTTTATCAAACACTTGGGGGGTATGTAATGGGGGTAAAAGACCATGCAATTTAGAGATGAAATCATGCAATAAAATTAGTGATAAAGCCATCAATCAACACCTTGAAACACCCCCAAGATATTAATATCAAAACTCTTCATCAAGTCCAACATTAAATCCAAGTGGTAAAACCATCAATCAACACCTTGCAACACTCCCAATACATTAACATCAAAACTCCTCATAAAATCCAACATTAGATGCAAGATTTGAAGCTCGAAACATGGTAAAACAACAATACTTTCATAAACTAAAATCATTGTGCAGTAAATTTCTTAATATACAAGACCCACATGTAAAATCAACTTTAACTCATGCATTATTAAGAAAAAGAAGGTTTAGGAACCATGGGTGGAAGAATCCAATGGTTCAATACCACTTACCTTAGATCTAGAGTTGCTTGGAATTAAGATTGGGAAGAATGGAGGGTTGAAATAATCTTTGAATCCAATCTTGTTCTTGGGTTTCCTTGAAATAAATTGGGGCTTGATGAAGGCTTTTCAGAGTGGGAGTGTATTTAAGATGAGATTAATTAGTTTTATCCTTTGGGATAGTGTTTAGGTCTTTTAGGAAGATCAGGATAGCACTGGAAGTCTAAAAAAGGCATTAAAGTAATTAAAATTTATGAAGACGCCATAAGTGAATAAACGGAAAAATTGGCAACATATCATGTCATCGAAGACTTGACTTACCGTGTGGAGTGCTATTGGTCGTGTGGAGTGCCCGTGAGACAAGACTTAGATAGAAAAAAATGGAATCGAAACACATGAGAAAAAGTTAGCGTCGATGTCACTTTGACGGTCGCTTTCACGGACTGTGTGGATTACACAAACCACTTACTAGTCCATCCCACCTCACTTAGACAAAGAGTTGCAGGCCTCCACACGCCCAGGTGCCACAGGCCGTCCCACTCCACACGGCCTATCAACAGTGCCCATGGTACCAACCTTAGCCACAATTTCCCCATGTTCAACAAGCTCGCTTTGACACACCTTGTGGCCATCCCCACGGTCAGTGGTGGGACACATGGCCCATGCCACTGGCCATGTCATATTCCTTGGTGCAATAAATGTCCCTTTCTAACCCTAGCTTCCCCAAACAGCCCGTCAAAGGGCACACTGGTCGTCAAGCTGCCTGTGTGAGTTCACTACAAGGGAGGGTCTCACGAAAATGGTCATAACTCCTTCATCCGAACTCGAAATAAGGTGAAACAAAATGTATTGCGATGCTAACTCAAAGAACATTATTTGACATGTTGTGGGCCACCGAGTTCCAAATGTGCTAAAAGTTATGCTATTTTAAAGTTAACCCTTACATGAACCATCACCCAAAACTTAACTCTTAGGGAAGTCTTGAACTAGTTTAGATACTAGGAGTCTCCCATGAACCTAATACACCCCAAATCTAACCAAATGAGGCTTGAAACATGGATACATAAGATAATAGAGTTACGTAGTGTCATAATATCTCCCCCTTGGGAACATTCGTCCCTGAATGTCAGGAAAACATACACAAGGAAAGTAGTCATGAATATGTTTTCTAAAACATGGATGCAACAATGCACCTAACTATGGTCTTTAAGAAAATCCCAATATGAATATCAAAATCCCCCTAATATTATTAATATGAAAATTAATGCATGCAATGTAAAGCAAAACTTAAGACTTAAAATCAAATAGGGGACTTAGAATTGGTACCTTAGGCTTGAGTGGAGTGAAAAAGATAAGGATACCACTTTTGGATGTCCGCTTCGGTCTCCCATGTAGCACTTTCAACTTGTTGGTTCATCCAAAGGACCTTAATGGATGTCACCTCCTTGTTCGTCAATCTCTTCACTTGCCTATCAAAAATCCAAATCAGAACCTCCCCATAAGTCAAGTTATCCTCAACAACACCTACCACATCAAGAGGCACTATGGCATTAGGGTCACCCACACATTTTCTCAACATAGAGACATGGAACATCGGATGAACCAAGTTCATTTCACTAAGCAACTTCAACTTATAAGCAATCTTGCCAACTCTCTTCAAGACCTCATAAAGACCAATGTACATTAGACTCAACTTCCCCTTTTTACCAAAACAGACCACACCTTTCATTGGAGAAACCTTCAAATAAACTCAATCAGCCACTTTGAATTCAAGGTCTCTTCTTCTCACATTAGCATATGATTTTTGATGACTTTGGGCCATTCATAACCTTTCCCTAATCATGCTAGCCTTCTAAAAAACATCCATAACTAGATCCCATCCCAATAAGGGCACCTCTCTAATCTCAAACCAGCCGACCGGTGATCTATATTGCCTCCCATAAAGAGCCTCAATAGTAGCCATACCGATGATAGAGTGATAACTATTATTGTATACGCATTCAATAAAAGGATAATGATCATCCTAACTACCCTTCAACTCCAATACACATGCCCTAAGCATATCTTCAAGGGTTTGAATGGATTAAAAACTATGGCAACTAAAAATGAATTTGGTAATGTCCCTCTTCATGCCTCCCCACCAATAAATGTCTCTCAAGTCTTTATACATTTTGGTGTAACTGGGATGGATAAAATATCAAGAATTATGGGCCTCATCAAGGATCTGGTCCCTCAAACCATCAACACAAGGCACACACAACCTACTTTGGTACCTAATAGCACCATCTCCCCTTTGGGATAAAACCTCTACTTTGCCCTCTTTCACCAAGGGCTTCAATTCCTGCAAGGAGGAGTCAAGATTTTGTTTTGCTATCACCTTATCAACCAAAGAAGATTTTGAACCATCAATAAAAACCACACCATTACCTACCTCTTCCAATCTAACCCCCAATCTTGCCAATCGATGCACCTCCCTAGCCATCTCCCTATCACCACTATCATCATGACCTAAGCTACCCATAGACACCTGTCTTAAAGCATCCGCTATAACATTTACCTTCCCGGGGTTGTAATGCACACTCATGTCATAGTCCTTAAGAAGTTCTGGCCACCTTCATTTTCTCTAGTTCAGACCTTTTTGAGTGGTCATATTGGAGGCTCTTATTATCGGTGAACACATCAACATGCACCCCATACAAATAATGACGCCAAATCTTTAATGAAAACACCACGGCGGCCAATTCAAGATCATGTGTAGGGTAGTTCTTTTCGTGCACCTTGAGTTTCCTAGAAGTATAGGCGATGACCTTGCCATTTTTCATTAGTACACAACCCAAATACACTCTAGAGGTATCACAATATACAACAAATCCCTCAAGCCCATCCGGTAGTGATAATATAGGAGTGGAACAAGTTTATCTTTAAATGTTTGGAAGCTCCTCTCACACTCATAGGTCCACACAAACTTAACCTTCTTTTGAGTCAATTTTCTCATAGGAGAAGCAATGGAGGAGAACCAATTCACAAACCTTCTATAGTAACCTGCAAGGCCTAAGAAACTCCTAATGTCCGACGAGATCAATGGTCTAGGCCAATTCCTAATCACATAGATCTTCTTAGGATCCACTTTAATGCCATCCCTAGACATCATGACCCAAGAACTCAACCTCCTCCAACCAAAACTCACACTTTTCATATTTAGCATAGTCAATTGTCTAGGTCAATTTCTAATCACATCGCTCTTCTTAGGATCCACCTTAATACCATCCCCTAACACTACATGACCCAAGAATGCAACCTCCTTCAACCAAAATTCATACTTTTCATATTCAGCATACTATCTTTCCTCCCTCAATCTTTGCTACACAACCCTCAAATGCCCCACATGCTTCTCCTTACTATGTCAATAAATGAAAATATCATCAATGAAAATCACAAAAAAGGAATCAAGGTAGGGTTTGAAGACCCTATTTATTAGGTCCATGATTATGGCCGGTGCATTGGTTAACCCAAAAGACGTCACCACAAATTCATAATGCCCATATCTTGTCCAGAAGGCCGTCTTGGGAATATTACACACCCTTACCTTTACTTGATGATACCCGGACTGAAGATCAATCATAGAGAAAACACTAGCCCCTTGCAATTGGTCAAACAAGTCATCAATCCTTGGAAAAGGATACCTATTCTTTACAATAACCCTATTGAGTTGTCGATAGTCAATGCACATTCTAATTGACCCATCCTTCTTTTTCATAAACAACACCAGTGTACCCCAAGGTGATTGGCTAGGCCTAATAAATCCCTTCTCTAATAAATCATTCAATTTCTACTTTAACTCCTTCTACTCCGCCTGGGCCATACGGTAAGGGGAATGGAGATAGATCATGTATCGATAAGGAGATCTATGCCAAAATCTATCTTCCTTTCAAGAGGTACACCGGGAAGGTCATTTGGGAAGACATCAAAAAACTCATTTACAATCAGAATTGACTCTATAAAGGGGACTTTGGACTCCACATCTTTAACCCTCACAAGATGGTAAAAACACCCCTTAGAGATCAACTTATGGGCTTTAATGCATGAAATAAATCTACCCTTGACCACCACAAGTTAGGGGGGAAAACATACCATAACTGTATAGCACGACTTAGAACATGAAGAAGGAAAACATTTCCTAAAATGCCACATAGCCTCCTTGACTTTCCCACTCAAGGACGGGTTCATTTGGGAAATGAAACTTGACCTTACGAGTTCTACAATCAATAGATGCATAGTGGGCATGCAACCAATCCATCTCAAGAATGACATCAAAATCTACCATGTCTAATCAATAAGATAGCAACGCATCAACTTATTCAAAATGCAAATAGGACAACTTCTATAAACTTTCCTAGCAACAATAGAGGCACATCAAGAACCCTACCAACCCCTTGCCTTTCATGTAGTACATAAAACAAGTTGTGGCTTAGGTACCACCTTGAGGACCACCTCTGCCCAATGGGACCATATTTGCACCTCGACCCTTGCCACGATTTCTTGGACAATTCGCCATCTTGTCACCAGTCTCCCCAAATTCATAGCATGCATTAGAACTCTTCAAACATGGGCCTCCACGACTTGATACATATTTAGGGTACACATCATTAGGAGCCACGTGACCAACACCTTGAGGATTAGGGAAGTCATTGGCAAACCCCCTATTAGTAGCATGAGTAGGCCCTTGGCCTTGAAGAAATCTAGCACCCTTTGGAATTTACCCTCAAATCGGGCCCTCTTGGGTTCATGCCCCCTCCTCTTCCTTAACTTCTCTTCCTCCATTTGCTTTTCATATATCATCAACCAAGATAAGTCCATATTAGTAATTAGCATGGAGGACCAGCATTCTTCACTTACCAAGTCGGAGACCCCCATCACAAACTTATTCATCTTAGATGTAAGATCAGCCACCAAATCAGGAGCATACTTTGAAAGTTAATTAAACTTTCGAGAATGACTAGTCCTTCACACTCACATCACCTTGTTTCAAGATCATAAACTCCACCAACTTAGATTCCCAAACCTCAAGAGGGAAAAATGTCATGCCCAAAGTCCCATTAAGACAGATTGGCACCCGTTGCCTATAAGGCCCGGGAGAACCAACCTGTATCAGTGTACATTCTATACATATTATAAGGGATTTCTTCATTCAATATGCCTTTAAGAAAGTAAACAGTAATAACAAGCCAAAAGGAAATGCATATGACAACGCCATTGAGGCCACGGTGTCTAAAGTACGAGAAATGACCACACTTTAATTTACATAGTCTACAAAGCCTCTAGATAAGGAAAAGAAGGCCATTGGGGCCACTATGTCTAAAGTATGAGACATAACCACATTTTAATTTACATAGTCTACAAAGCCTCTAGACAAGGAAAAGTATCTGAGAAGGGTTAGGATGGGCCCCGCCTTGACTAACTATACAATACAAAATTATGAGCTCTAGACACACAAAGCTCTGAAGCAACTTGGAGCTTGGTAACGGTAGCTGGATATACTGTACTCCTATTGGCAAGTGCAACTAGCACCTATGCCTGCAGCATGAAATGTAGGTCCCTCATAAGGGACGTCAATGTGAAATAATGTACTGAATATGTAAGGCAGGATAACTCAAATGACACTATGCACTGGTGTAAGATAAGAGACTATCTTTAGTTACACTATGGGATCATGTACCTTATGTTCTTTTTATTACTTTACCTTTACTATATATGTGGTCATAATACTAGAGCTGTAGGACTATAGATGTAGCATCTGACATGCAAATAATCATACAAGACAATACGACTATGATAAGAGTACATTACACAATTAATGAAATGAGCATGAGATGAAATAACTCATGAACTTTATTTAGCAACAAGAACCCATGTAACTTGGTATCCACATATGTATGTAGATTTGAAGGTGACTATGTATAGGAGCATATGAATATGTAAAAGAGTAGAGACATGGTTAATAGTTCTATCGGAGTTGGTAAGTGCCTTTATGTGCCATGGAGGGATCTATGTTTCATGCCAAATAATATAAAATCAAGTAGCCCTACATACCTCGATATATGACCTCGTTATTACCCTGGTATTAGCAGCTAAGAAATACTTTTTGGCAATCTAATTTAATGCAAAAATAAACTTTAGGCAGCTACCTATAAGCATCGACCCAATGATGTTATTTCAACCCTTCCACCCCTAAGCATATGTGTCTATTACTCATTCCATATACATGGTGTATACAATGTAGTTTAGGTTCGTAACAGGCCAAAAATAGTACATAATTCACAGCACACACCAACTTCACACGACATGCAATCAAATAACACAACTGTAAGTCATTTCCCTATATCTCGACGTCAATAATTAAAAACTATCCGGACTTTAACCAAAGTGTCCTTAACACATGTATACATAAAAATAGCCTTAAAATAGTCTCAGAACAGCAACAAAGCAGTCATGAAGGATGTGAGACAATAGCCTTCCATCCATCAGCCCCCAAGTCCCAATCAAAATTACACTTAAGATAGCACAATAAAACTCATTGTTAAGTGAAACAAAATCAGGGAAGAAACCTTAGATTAATATCTATAACTTAAACCATGTTAGGAATATCAACTTCTCTTCATAATCCAGCCCACAAACTATAGAGAAAGAAACCTTAGATTAATATTTATAACTTAAACCATGTTAGGAACATCAATTGCTCTTCATAATCTACCTACAATCCATAGAGAAGTCACTAAAAAAAAGGCAAGTGGGTAACAACTTTCTAAGCACATGTTGTCCGACCTTTGTTAACAAGCATAACTAGCATATACTTTTTGTTTGCCATGGGATAAGTATAACGAATACATGGATATTTCCACTTAGCTTAGCCTTCAAGATTCAGGTTTCGTTCAAGAACCCTAGAGAGTTGTATTGGCTGCCTTTTGAAGTGAAGTAAAGAGAAAAAAGAGTCTTTAGGAAAGCTGAAAATTGTTCCAAAGTGAAATGACTTAAGGAACTATTTTTAAGCCCTTACAAAGGCACTGTTTTGGCCAACTTTCTCTTGAATATTTAACCTTATTTTATAAAGTTAGTATTGTACCATTTTAGCCCTTTCACTTGGGCCTTAATGGGTTACAAATTGATGCGCCTTTACTTCTCATTTCCCCTTTCTCTTTTTGGACCTAAATTATCAAATGAATTGTAATAGGCTTGGGCCCTTTTTCTATTCTTCCTTGGCTGAAAATATAGTCTATTTATGGTGCTAAAGCATTAGCTAAAGTTACACCCTTAACACGGACTTTACCCATAATCAAACTTGGACAGATTCGACGTTGGGCCTCGTCTTCGTCTAGCTTGTATGTTTAAGCTAAGCAAGTAGGTGACTCACTTGCTAGCTTCCTAAGTCCAGCAAGCACCTCAACTCTCTCACTTTGTTTAGGGTTGTGACATCCTCAATTTTACATAAAACTTGTATATAGTAGATCCTTTTAAGTGTTAGACACACATATTGCCCTCTAAAATGAGATTCGAACACTTTAAAAAATGGGCGCTAATTTGACCAAACCATATCATGCTTCATTTGCCTAGAACTAGTACATGTAAGATGTGGGGTGTTACATCCTCCCCCCTTAGGAACATTCATCCTCGAATGTTAGCACAATTGGATAGCTTAACCAAGTTTAAATCTTTACTTGAACAAACTTTTGACAACACACTAAGTATTCAATCACACGTATCTATTAGTGTCCCAACTCTGCATGTTGGACTTCATCTTTAGCTTTAAATAAGTATGGGTATTTTAATTTCATCGTGTCCTCGGTCTCCTATGTTATCTCTTCTGCTTGTTGGTTTCTCCAGAGTACTTTTACTAAAGCTATTTCTTTATTCCTTAGCTTCTTAACTTGACGATCTAGAATAACAATAGGTACCTCTTCATAGGTGAGATCTTCTGTAACCTATATATCTTTAATAGGAGTTATACGGGATGGGTCACCTATGCATTTTCGAACCATTGATACATGAAAAACTGGATGAACCATTGAATGCTTTGGGGTAGCTCTAATTAATATGCAACCTGCCCAAACCTCTTAATAATTTTATATGACCCTATGTAACATGGGCTCAGTTTTCCTTTCTTACCAAATCTCATAACCCCTTTCATTGGAGATACCTTTAAAAATACCCAATCCCCTACTGAAAACTCTAGTCCTCTCCTTCTAGTATCTACATATGATTTGTGATGACTTTGGGCTATTTCTAGTCGTTGTTATATTACCCGAACATTTTCTCTGGCTTGTTGTACTAGATCTAGCCCAAGCAAGGTGGTTTCACCCACTTCAAAAACAAGCTCGCAACATATTTTCAAGTGTTTGAATAGTGTGCTCAGCTTGACCATTTATCTGATGGTGGAATGCTATACTCAAATTCACCTTTGATCCTAAACTCCTTTAGAAGGACTTCCACAACTTTGCTGTGAACTAAGCTTCTCGATAAGATATAATGGAGATTGGGATGCCATGTAGCCTGACTATCTCTTTGAGGTATAGCTTTGACATATTCTTCAGTTGTATAATCACTCCTAACTGGCAAGAAATGTGCTGATTTTGTAAGTCTGTTAACTATTACTCATATGGAGTTAAACTTCTGAAATGAACGAGGCAACCCAGTGACAAAATCCATATTGATCATATCCCACTTTCATATAGGAAGCTCTATACACTGGATATAACCTCCGGGCTTTTGGTGCTCTACTTTGACTTGATGGCAATTTGGACATTGAGCCACAAATTCTGCAAGGTCTTTTTTCATGCCTCCCCACCAAAACATTCCCTTCAGGTCATGGTACATCTTAGTTGATATTGGATAGATGGAACATCTGGAATGATGGGCTTCTTCCATTATCCTCTTCCTTAGTCCATTAATATCAGGCAACATAATCTGTTTTGGCAATACAATACTCCATTTTGTGTAATGTCAAAGCCCTTTATTGTACCCTGACTCACATTATCTTTAATTCATTGTAAAATAGGATCGTCGAACTATTTTTCTTTCACCTCCATTACCAATGAAGACTCCGCAGCATTATGCATAACAACCCCTTCCTTTGGGATTTCTAGAAGGCAAACTCCCAAACTAGCTAGTTGTCACAGATCCTTAATCACCCCTTGACTTACCACGGCCTGATCACCAATATTCATGATTGTACTATGACTCAGAGCATCGACTACCACATTTGCCTTCCCGGGTAGTAAAGTATATCAACGTCATAATCCTTTATTAGCTCTAGCCTTCTCCGCTGTCTTAAGTTTAGGTCTTCCTACTTAAAGATTTATTGCATGCTCTTATGATCAGTATATATGTCAACATGAACCCCATACAAATACTGATGCCATATTTTCAGAGCAAACACAACTGCTGCTAGCTCAAGATCATCAGTTGGGTAGTTTTTCTCATGTAATCATAGCTGTCTAAATGCATAAACAATTACCCTACTATGTTATATCTATACACACCCTAAACCAACTACTGAAGCATTGCAATACACTGCATACCCCTCGGTGCCTTCAGGAAGTACTAGCACAGGTGCAAAAGTTAGCTTATTTTTCAGCTCCCGAAAGCTCCTTTCACATGCATCATTCCATTGCAACTTTGTTGCCTTATGAGTCAACTTTGTTAGAGGTACAGAAATAGAAGAAAAACCTTCAACAAACCTTCTGTAATAACCTGCCAAC